>LGRX02008766.1:0-21983 GCA_001247695.2 Cymbomonas tetramitiformis
CTGACCGACGAGCAGGTGCTATTGATGGCTCAAGTTCAGCCCATCTGCAAGTTGCAGAACGCCACTCTATATGAGGGGCTTGCGCTGGTGTCATCCGGTGGCGAGCTTATGCTGTACCGGGCAATCCTCATGGACACCGGCGCCAACTGTAACATCATCTCGATCTCTGTTGTGAGGCGGCTGGGTCTCACAATTTATGAAGCCACCACCGGCGCCAAGGGCACCAGATGTGACAACAGTCCCACAAAGTTCACCCATTATTGCTACGTGGACGTCATTTTGGCTGCGGGCACGCCGCACATGACGCTTCACCGGTTGTACGCCTTCGTGACCTTCGAGGCTGAGAACTCCTGGGACCTGTTGATAGGCACTGGGCCGCTGAAGAACTCCCTGATGATTGACATCAAGTTGGGAAGTTGCGTGGCCGTGTCGCATGCACCGAAGGTTTTGGGCATGGATGCTGAGGTGGTTCTTCCGCTGGTCGACATGACGACACCCAAGCGTCCTCACCAGCCCAGGAGGTTGGACCCGGTGGTATGTTTACAATCGGAGATCTTCGGGCATGAGACGGAGTGCCAATGGCTGGGGTGCCCACCCCCGAGCACGAGGGAGGAGAGATTTGCTGCCTCTGGGATTCGGTCTGAGCACATCCTTGACGGCGAGGAGTCGCCGGTGGGGTCACCGATGCCTTCGTCAGGGCCATCCGCTGCGCCCCCTAGACCCCGAGTCGCCACACGCGCAGAGGTCGAGGCGGCATCTCGCGTTCACACATGTTCGCTTGAGGGAGGTCGAAGGAGCTACCTGGCGTCACTGACGTCCGTCGAGCTGGCAGGGTCAGAGCGCATGCTTGCGCAACTTTACGCAGCACCAAACCCCTGGGTGGGTGGGCGCACGAAGTGGGTCACCGATAGTCAGTTGACCGGGGGTCGTCCACCTCTGGACGTTCATCTTGACCACAACTGGGCGGACCAGAGACTGTACCTGGACCGACACCATGTGGCGCGTCTTTGCCGCATCCTTCAAGAGCTCCCCGAGGACATACCAGCCAGACCTTCCCAGGAGCATGTCTGCGTGGAGTTCGTCCGCTGCCTCGAGCAGAAGTGGGTGATGGCGGAACAGCTGTTGCCCCCTAACTGGCTGTATGTGGACCAGAAGTTGGATCACGACGAGGATAATGACTGTTGGGTGCTCAAGGGGAGCTATATGACACACGTGCCATCCCCGCTGCCAACAAGCAAGACGTCGTCAAGCCCAGGGAAGAAGGCAGAGCGCTCGATAGCCTCAACTCAATCCAGCGACTGCAGCACACGCTCCAGGAGCTGTTTACGTACCCCAGTGGTGAGGTCGCTGGCACCCTCATGTGGGATCTGAAGGAGCGTGTCCTCTGTGTACAACCGAGTGCAGCCACGCAGCACCTCGAGCTGATGCGCTGCACGCTGGATCATGCGCGAGTGTACAACAGTGAGGAGTTGCTGGGTGAGCTTCAGCTCCCTCATTGGTACGAGAGCGCTGGTGTCTGGACGTACCAGCTGCTCAGGTACCTCCGCCCGGTGGACATAGAGTCCCTCTCGACTGGCATCCTCCAACAGTACGATCGATATGGCAGCATAGCGCCACCTCTGGAGCTCATCGTTCTGGGTTCGAGCACCAAGTACTACCCGGTGGGGGATGGTCTTGGGGGAACTGGTAGGGTGTTCTCCCAGAATGCCGCTGCTCAAGAGTACGTGCGCTTGGGGGAGATGAGGAAGATGCTCAAGGCATCCAACACCAGGCGGCAGGGCCAAGATGCGCTCAATGCAGATGCGCAGCGTAGGCCACCACCGCCCAACAACTTGGCCAACTTCAGGCTCACCAAGCGAGCCCCTGCGCAGCCACCTGCTCCTGCCGCGGGAGCAGGACCATCCCGGGCTGTCGCAGGGCCATCTCGCGCCAGGTCGAGCAGCCACTCGCCACCTCGTTCGTCGCAGATTGCACGACCGTCTCAAGCTGTCGCGGGGCCGTCTCGGGCCAGGCCCAGTGGCCATTCGCCATCTCGCTTCGCGCGCATGGCGTACGCTCGCACTCCGTCGCCTCCATCCAGCGGCCATGAGACCGAGGATTTGGTGTCGTCAGATCCTGACAGCAGCCCTCCTCGTAGGAGGTCGCCCTCCGCATCGCCTGCCATGACCAACGTTGGCTCGTGGGCGAACTCTGTCCGTGTTCCGCGTGGCTCCCCGTCAATTTCTTCGGGAGGCCCACCTCCCACGCCTCCGAGTCCGCCGCGGGCGGGTCCTCTGCCTCGGGCTCCTGGGTGGGTGCCTCCATCCCCAACAGAGTCAGATTACGACGCTACACGAATGGCCACAGCATCTGGTCACTCGTTGTGCCAATTCCTGTCCGCGGAGGAGGTGGAAGCCTTGAAGGATCGCCGCAACCTCACTGTCTTCATGATACGGTTTCGCGTGACGGACTATGATCAGTGCAGGCAACGGCGCATCATGTACCAGCTTGGCGTGTGCAACCAGGAGCGGGGTCTCAGGATGCGGAGGCGTCCAGGCATCACCAGCCAAGTCGAGAGGAAGCACAACAAGACCATCGCGTGCGGGGACAAGGGCTGGCGTCTCCCTCTTGGGGGACAGACTACGTCTTCCGGCCTCCTGGAGGCCATGACTTCAGCCTGGGCTGATTTGTCGCACCGTGACTCGGGGCACAGGTTGCCGGGGGGTCATGCGCGGAACGTCGCGTTCGCGCTGTGCAAGTACGTGGAGTTTGAAGCGGCGCATGTGCTGCGCTGCATGGCGCACCCGGGTGCCACGCCCGTGTACTACATCTTCTTGGAGGACGAACGGTGTCTTTCTTGGCAAGCTGAGTTCACGAATGAGTACTTCGAGCGAGACGACCGGAAGTTCACTTCCTTGCAATGGGGGACCAGGCATTCGGCCGCGCCATGGTTGATGCCAGCCCTAGGGGCCTTGGAGGCGCTGCGTCTTCCGCCGCCGCCGCCGCCACCGCCCGCCCGTCAGGCTCACGTGGCCGAGCGACCCGAGCACATGGATACGGCTTCACGGAGGAATGTGCACGAGGTTCGAGACCCCCCTGCTCGTAGACAGCCAGGCGCAGGCGGCGCTGCACGCGCATCTGCCCCTTCTGTGGATCGCCATGGGGCCGCTACCCATGTCGTTCATGCACCAAGGGATTCCAGGATACCCGCCGGTCTCACATCGCGGTGTCCTCCTTCTCCAGCTTCAATATGCAGCGCGGAGACGCAGGCGTTTCAACGCCACACGGACGAACAGCGTGAGGCGCAGAGGCAGGCGCATTTTCAGCAGGGCTCCCCGAGCGCAGCGGGCGGGTGGCCCTGGTGAACGACCAACGCTGTGGCCGTGGGCCGCCTGCACGGGCGGTCCACTCACGGCCAGGTGTCCTGCGAGCGTGTATCACGTTTGCAGGCAGTGCAGTGGTTTGGTGGTGGTTGGAACGCGGTCCCATTCCCGTGGTCGCCATATGGGCGATGTGGGAGGCAGTAGCCTGGCACCTGTCATGGTGCCCCTTTCAAGTCTGGTGGAGGCGTTTCGTGGCCTCGCTTTTGCACCAGCTGCCCGTATGGTGGTCGACTGCTCGACGTTACCCCCTTCGTGCATCTTATGACATCTGGGTCTCATGGGCCCTAGCCTGCGTTTGGTACGTTGGGCTCCTCATCTTGCGCGCCACAGGCGTCTATGCTGGCGTGCACCGCGTGCGTGCAGGGGATTGGGTGGTGATGCCCCTTCGGATGGTGGTCGTTTCCTTGGCGTGCTGGTCACAGTGTGTGATCGTCCTCCTCTTCATGGTCCTCGCCTGGCTTTGGGTTTGTGCCGACATCTACGCTGAAGACGTAGCATGCCACGGCTCCTGTCCCTTGCATTGCCCGCTTGACGCCGGTCACATTCAACATGGCCGTGGATGGACCGTTCCGACCCTGCGCTGGTCCCAAGTCTTCTTGTTGGGCCGCGTGCACTTGCCCGCTTTGCCCGCCAGGTTGGACAAGCCTCGCTTCGCGGCGCGCTGGGCGCAACTACGACGCAATCTCCGCCTTCATCGCGTCGCGCAAGCCGCCTACGTGGTGCTTGTCCTTGCAGTCGTAAGCTTCACTGCTGCTGGTGGGAGTACTCGCTTAGCGCACGGGGGGTGGAGAGTCGTGGCGTGCTTTTTCGCTTCGCACTCGCCGGCAGCCGCAGCGCATTTCAACCGAATTTTGCGATTTTTTCTGCTTTTGTGCGTAATCTTGTGGGTCGCTGGCAAGATGACCGAGGGTGCGCCTACTTATGGTGTCACATCACCCACACGCAGCGCCTGGGGTTCGTCCCCCTGCACTTCCTGGGAGGCTCAGCAATCCTCAAGGCAATGGGAGCCTGGCTGGGTGGCCAATGTCGCGGAGCAGGATGAGGTCTTGCCGTACACCGTGCTGGACGAGCTTCAACCTCTGGGTGACACGACGGTGACCAAGGACGAGGCAGCGTGGCTCGACACTGAGCTCAATGCCACGTTTGGAGGACATCCTGACTTCAAGGAGGGACACTGGGAGGAAATGCGGAATGTTCTTCGCAGGTGCAAGACCACCTTTGCCAACAGTCCTCACGATCTGAAAGGCTACAAGGGTAAAGCGGAGCACAACACGTTCTCCATCCCTTTCGTAGACGAATCCAAGGCCGCCTACCAGAGGCCTAGGAAGTACAGTCCGGGCGACGGCAGGAAATCATCGATATTCATTGCAAGGAACTTTTGGAGTATGGCTTCATAGAGCCAGCAGCCAAGCATTGCAGGCATGCGAGCAACGTGGTCGTAGCTGGCAAGAAGGATCACGAGACTGGCGTGTGGACTCAGACGAGGTTCTGCGTGGACCTCAGGGGTGTCAATCGACACTCCCTCAAAGACAACACGCTGCCGCACCGACCAGAGGAGCTCTACCAGAAGGTGGCCAAGGCCAAGTTCAAGACCACTCTGGATGCCACCAAAGCTTTCCAGCAGATTCCCATGGCTACGGAAGAGGACAGGAGCAAGACGGCGTTTTGGTGGAAGAATCAGTTGTACCAATACACCTCGATGCCTTTTGGTGCAGAAGGAGCTACTTCTGCGTTCGTAAGAATCATGGACTACGAGTTACGGCACTTGCAGCATTGCACGGTGGCGTACGTCGATGACGTAGTGGTCTATACGGATTCCACGCCTGAGCAGCATTTGAAGGACGTTGAGGACGTACTTCGCACCTTGGGGGATGCTGGCATCCGTTTGCATGCAGGCAAGAGTACCTTTGGTGCAGCCACGGTGGACTTTCTGGGCTATCGCATTGGTCACAACTCCATTGGCGCGCAAGAAGCCAAATGCAAGGCCATACAAGAGCTTCCAAGCCCTCAGGACAAGACTGGGCTCCGCTCGATCTTGGGCATGATGAACTACTATAAGGGCCTGGTGGGTGAGCCAGGGGGGCCAAACTACTCTGAGATGGCCCGCCCTCTCAATGACCTGCTCAAGAAGGAGGTCACTGACATCAAGGCAGCCTGGGGGAAGGAGCAAGATCAAGCACTCCAAGAACTTAAGGATGCTCTCTGTTCTGGGAGGTGCCTGAGGCCCATCGATTACGACAGACCTCTCATATTATACACTGATTGGAGCACCTATGGCATTGGCGCAGTGCTGGGCCAGAAGGACGATGATGGGAAGGAATACATTTGTATGGCAATCAGCCGATCTCTGAGTAAAACGGAGAGACAGTACGCCAGCTTCAAAGGGGAGATGCTCGCAGTGGTATGGGCAGTGCGCACAATGAGGCAGTACTTGCATGGAGTCCACTTCACTTTGGTGACCGACCACTCACCGCTCACCACCCTGATGGAGAAGGCTGATCTCCAAGGGCAACACCTGCGCTGGGCAATCAGTTTGCAGGAGTTCGACTTCACTGTGAAGTATCGGCCAGGCGCCAAGAACAGCAACGCTGACGTTCCATCTCGCTACCCACTGCCATCCACGACGGATGAGACTGGAGCGAGGCATGAAAGGGAGAAGGTGACTGCGTTACACGCAGGCGTGGGGGAAGTCCACGCGAAGGACTTCGGTGACCACTTGTGCTTTATGTTGGCTGGGGATACCTTCCCAGGGGAAGAGGCCACGCCGGAGGTGCAGGTTGCCAACTACTGCAGGATGGCTGCCATGGAGCAGCTGGGCACAGGACCAGTGCATCGTCTGTTCGATTTGCACCACCACGAGGAATTAGAATGCAATCATGGGGACATGTTCGACACTGACTTGCCCGAGCTGGTGACCGACTCTGGGAGGCTAGCCAGAGCAGCTTGGAAGGCGCTGAGCCTGGTTAGGCCAACGCGAGGCACGCATGGCGAGGGAAGCCCTGCTGTGTACAGCAATGAGTACTTTGAAGGTGAGCGCATCCTGAAGCCCGAAAAGGTCGACACCAGGGTGCTGAGCAGCCGATTCTTCTCGCAAGCTCGGCAGGAAGGCGTGGTGTGCTACGAACCATGTGGAGGCCTATGTGCTGGGCTGGAATTGTTGCTCCGCAGTGGGATGAAGGTGGATCGCTACCTGTATCAGGACATATCCCCGAGCAGTCAGACAGTTGCCAGAGCCAGGTGTGCGGCATTGCTGAGACGATACCCTGCCCTCATCTCGCCCCATGCAATAGAGCTTGGGGCTTTACCCCAAGATCTGCGCGAGACCACCAGCGCCGACTTCATACGAGCAGGAGCTCTTCAAGGACGCCAGTGGGTCATGGTATGTGGGTTCCCATGCCAGGATCTCTCCCCTGCTGGAACACTCACAGGCCTGGATGGCAGGCACAGCAAATTATTTTATGAAGTGGTCAGGCTTCTGTCCACACTCCAGCAGCTGCAGCGGCAGAGGCCTCCAGGCTATATCCTGGAAAATGTTTCTCCGTTGTCACACAGACCTGGAACCAAGATCAGGGACGAGGTGTTCCCGTACATTGCCAGCGTCATTGGTAGACCAGTGTCCTTTGATGCAGCACAAGCAGGCGCTTACGCACATCGATTGCGAGCGTATTGGAGCAACTTGTTCCAGAGCCACCAGTTTCGCTCCGTCATGAGCAAGGTGGTGAGACCAGAAGGACGAATCGTATCGTCAATCATATGCAAGGGCTGGCATCCCAGGCCAGTGATAAGAACAGACCGCGCGCCTCACTACGTGGTGAACGTGGTGGGAGAACCATTGAGGGCATTACCCACCATCATGGCGACGCAAGGGTCAAGAGCGTTCAGAAGGGCGAGGATGGGCACCGTGGTGCGCAACCAGGACGGCAAAGACGCCGAGGAAGAATCTCGAGAAGTGAACCTCGAAGAGAAGACGCGAGCCATGGGCTACAGCGCAAGTGAGCTACGCATGGCCGATGGCCTAAGCGACGTAGAATTGGCGAGCATTCTGGGCCTGGCCATGGATCGCAGAGCAATGGAACTGCTGATGGCAGTCGCAGAAGCAAGCAGGAAGGGGCTCCCTCACAGCAAGGAATCCCCAGAGGCGGAGAATTCCCCAGGACAGCCCATCGCTGTAGACAACAACTGGGCAGACCACGAGAGGTCGGACCTTCAGCAGAGGCAAGCTTTGCTGGCGGAATGGGTTGAGAATTCGAACGCATACACCCAGCAGGTGGCGAAGACTATGACCCATCGCGACTGGGAGGAGAAGCTGCAGATAATGTGCTCGCAAGGGCAGAAAGGCGCAGAAGGAATTGGAGCCCAGCGACAGAAGGCTGGAACCAAGAAGAAGAAGAAGAACGAGTGGCAGCTCTACACCATGGCGCAGTATCGTCAGAGGCATGAGAACCACTTCGTGAAGGAGGGCGCAACCCCAGCAGCGCACGTGGATGTGCCTGCCTGGAGTCCGCCTGCCAGAGAGTCAGAGATGAGGCTCCCCAGGTTGACGTGTACCACCAGGTTCGAGAACCTGATGGCCAGCGTGGCTTAGCAGCAGTCAGACCGTGACAAGCATAGAGACGTACACGATGATGCATGGTGCCTCAGATGGTTGAAGTCCAATGGTGGAGTGAGGTTGCCAGAAGAGGAAGTTCGCCGAGTAAGAAGGCGAGCAGCACGACATCGATGGGACGAGGCCACGGACGAGATCTACATGGTCACCATGTCGGGCAAGGAGGTGAGAATACCTAAGCCTGCTGACCGTCTCGCGTTGGTAAAGGAATACCACTCCAGAACTGGACATTGGGGCATAAGACGTACGCAGCATCTTTTGTGGCAGCGCCATTGGTGGGCCGATCTGAAGAAAGACGTGGAGGCTGTGGTCACCCAGTGTGAGACCTGTCAGCGTGTGAAGACTCATTATGCGAGAGAGGTGGCATGTTTATCCCCCCTTGAGATCGTGTCGTTCATGTACCGCTGGTCGCTGGATTTGGCATGGCCCTCGAGGAGAGAGACCAAGTCTGGCAACAACCGAGTGCTCATCATGACTGAGCACTATACCAGGTTCATAATCTGCGTTCCCATTCCTGACAAGGAGGCGAGTATGTACCATCGCAGCGGCGTTCCGCAGTCATGTACTTGCTGTGTTTGGCGCGCCAGCGGAATGCTTGGTGGATGGAGGGAAGGAGTTTGAAGGCGAGTTCAAGCAGCTATGCAGAGACTGCCTGATCGACCGGCGGGTTACCTCGCCAGATTCACCAGAAGGCAATGGGCTTACCGAGAGGGTGGTACGCACTATGAAGTTCTGCTTTAAGAAGCTTGCCTTGGAGAAGGGTCTCGATTATGAATGGGATGAGCAGCTCTGGCCGTTAGTGCTGAGCTATAATGCAGCACGCCAGGAGTCCACGGGGGTTGCGCCTTTCACCATGTTGTTCGCTCAGGAGGCAGTAGTGCCTCCTGATTTGAAACGGGCGCCCAGCATGGATTTTGCTGCTGAGGTCGAAGATGAGAAGGATGCCAGAGTCAAGGACCTCCACCAGAGAGCACAGGTGGTGAGGCGATTGATGGTACACGCTGGTTGCAGCCTGGAGGTCGCACAGCATCGTGATACATTACATTACGAAGGGAGAAGGGGTGGGGGCTACGAGCCTAGTCCACACCAGTTCAAGGTGGGTGATTTCGTCTACATCAGGCAGAAGCCCCGCAGCGGCATGGAAGTCGCGACCAAATCCGCCATCCTGAAGCTGGTCAAGATACAGCGAGATGGTGTGGTGGTGCTTGAGGACGCCACCAAGTTAAGAGAGAAGAGCACCGTGCAGAGCATCGCGCCATGTCACCTACAGGTGAAAGATCAGTATGACTGCAGTGCAGCCGTTCCCAGTAAGCACCTAGCATGTGAAGTTTGCAGGAAGACCGATGGGGAGGCAGAGATGCTGTTGTGTGACGCATGCAACAGGGGGTATCACTTGTGGTGTCTGACCCCAGCACTGGATGGAGTACCAGAAGGCGAGTGGCTATGCCCCATGTGCTCAGGCGTGGGGATGCAAGCCGCCAATGCCGAGGTGCAGACCCAGAAAGACGACAGCTCCGGTGCCCTAGAGGACAAATTGGGCATGAAGGAGCAGCAGTTGAATGAGAAGCTGTCGGCGGAGATGCGCCTGTTGCCAGCAGACGTGGGTCCTCGTCGGGTGGTGAAGGGAACCAAGTTTCAGCCTTGGCATGCCATTTCATCAAGAGAGATGCTGTTGAAGGAGGAGGACATGTTCTTGGGCATGCCTGATCAGATTGATTGGGGAAGACAGGACAAGCTCTCTGAGGCTGTGCAGATCTTCATGCCAGGGCATTGGAATGAGGGGCATCGCACGGTGCTGAGCAAGAAATATCGGGAACAGAAGGCCATGGCAAGACATCAGAGGGATGCACCTCTTATGCCTGCGCTGGCTGAAGAAGAAGTTGAAAGACGAGGAGAGTTGAGGCACATGACTAAGGCTCAGGTGAGAGAAGCTAGCGCGCTGCAGTGGGGGCTCGAACTGGTTATCACAGTGCCCTCTGAGGTGAGGCGTTTGGCAACAGAGGTGGACTGGAAGTCCGTCGATGGCGTGTGGGACCCATGGGCAGGCACTGGGGTCATCGGTGAGGTGATGGTGGAGCAATGGCCGCAGTTGAGATTCATGAACAACGACTGGAACTCTCAGTTGGGCTGGTCTGAGGCGCATGACGCACTTCAGCCAGGTAACTATCGTATATGGAAGGAGAAGTATGGTGTCTGTGACGCAGTGGTGACTTCGCCTTGGTTCGCAGCGCTGGATATCGCGTTCCCGTTGGCAGTAATGGCCAGTCGTGTGGTGGCATGTGTCCACGTTCCATCTTACTATTTAACAGACATGACCGAGAGCAGGGCTGCGTACTTCAGACGATTGAGTCAGACAGGACGCTTGCATGTGATTGGGCATCTGGAACATGGACCTATTGGCCGCAGGTGTATGTGGGTCTTGGTGTTCAAGAACCCATTGATCAGAGCCAGAATGTTACAAGGCGGAGAAGGTGAGGGCATTGGTATGTTCACTTTCAGTTTGGGCAAGTTCATGGCAGATGGTGATACAACCCAGTATGCTGAGCAAGCCCACATTTGAGTCTGTGCTACTGCACGCAGCAGCTACAGATGGGGGATGTTGGAATCTGGGCTTGCATGTAATAGTTCAGCGTTCGATAACAGGGTATCAGAATTTTAAAAATTTTGTAGCCCTACGATCTTATGCTGTGTTGAGAATTGCTCGATCAGTTACCGGCACCAGTGGATATTAATGGTGCTTATGATCAGTCGCGAGTGTTAGGTTCGTTCGATTCCGAGATTGTACCATCATATGCACGCGTTTGCGACAGCTGTAACAAACGCCGGCTTCTCATGGTACCGCGCCGGGTTTGTTCAGCTGGTGACACGCATGCCAGTGGTGACAGCATGACAGGCTTTACGAAGATGACCATCTGTGAGATGCAGACTTGTCAGAGAAGATATGGTCACCATCAAGTGACCAGGGAATGATAAGACAAAGATGGCAGTGACTCCTTTGCCGCTGACGTGTCAGTCAGAATGCGGTAAACGGTAACATTGTTAGAGCTGGCATGGGATAATGACTTTCCATTGGCCAGATGAAGATTTAAGGGCTAGAACCCGTTACGGTTTTGGGAAATGTGACAGGACATTGAGATATAAGTAGACTCTGACCGAAGGTCAGGCTAGTGGACTCATTATTGTTTTGCCTTCGCAAGTACTAGGTGGCTGTTCGCGTGCCAGTGCTAGAGTGCTAAGACAGTTCTGCTCACAGCTTTCGTACACACAATAATTCGTATTTTGTGATATAATATCAATTTTGATGGATATATTTTACTGCTGTTTTCATACTTTTTCATACTGTTGGAATCTGGGCTTGCATGTAATAGTTCAGCGTTCGATAACAGGGTATCAGAATTTTAAAATTTTTGTAGCCCTACGATCTTATGCTGTGTTGAGAATTGCTCGATCAGTTACCGGCACCAGTGGATATTAATGGTGCTTATGATCAGTCGCGAGTGTTAAGTTCGTTCGATTCCGAGATTGTACCATCATATGCACGCGTTTGCGACAAGTCCTCGATGCTCTACCTCGACAATACAGTCGAGAGACATGACACGATACTTCGACAGAAAATGCCATGACGATTTACAAGTAAATAAAATTCCTGAAGAAAAGTATGAGAATTCCACGTTAATTTGCTACCTCAATGAGTGTTTCTGTTCTGCAGGTGTGAAACAGGGAATTCTCATACTTTTCTTCAGGAATTTTATTTACTTGTAAATCGTCATGGCATTTTCTGTCGAAGTATCGTGTCATGTCTCTCGACTGTATTGTCGAGGTAGAGCATCGAGGACTTCCAGAAGTGGCCATGACGGTCATCGATATCGTTCCTGTCTTTCATGAGGCATGACTGCCATCCTGTGCCAATGAAGGATAGGACAAGTCAATTTGCATCCACGTCAATTTGCCCCAATAACCTTCATGATACATTGATACTACACTATCTCTATGACGGTTTGCCCTCCAATTCTGGAGGGAAGCCCAGGGGTAGTGATTCAGCTGCATTGTGCGAGCTGTAGCGTAGGCCCAATGGCCATATTTCGGTGCACAGGGGTCAAGTAGGTACCTTGGGGTAATTTGCACGCCGGGGGGCTAAGGGGGGCGAGAAGAGCCTGCAAAACTTTTGCAGAAATTTCGGGGGTTAGTCATAGAGGTCCACAGGGGGTCCTCAGTGTGGTGGGTGGGTGAGCAGATGGGCCGCTCTGGAGTGATTCCCTTGAGGTTTAAGGGCGTGCGAGGTACTCAAATGCACCACAGGACATCCCCAAAATTACCCGGAGGGGTGGGGGGTAGAGTGGTGGCAGAATAGTGGGGTGACAGCCCGTGGCTCGCACTCGTGGGAGGTCTACGCGACTAAGTCAAAAACGGTATCGATTTTCGGGAAAAACTCGACCGTCATAGAGATATCGACTCAACTTCAAAATCGGCATCCCCGGTAGGAAATCATCATAACTTATCTACTAAGCCCTGTGGAGGTCCAGTCGACCCCCCTTGGGCCCTGGGGTGGCCGTAGTCCCCTTGAAATTAAAGGTGACTGGCCCCCGATATCTCTATGACGGTTTGCCCTCCAATTCTGGAGGGAAGCCCAGGGGTAGTGATTCAGCTGCATTGTGCGAGCTGTAGCGTAGGCCCAATGGCCACATTTCGGTGCACAGGGGTCAAGTAGGTACCTTGGGTTAATTTGCACGCCGGGGGGCTAAGGGGGGCGAGAAGAGCCTGCAAAACTTTTGCAGGAATTTCGGGGGTTAGTCATAGAGGTCCAGAGGGGGTCCTCCGTGTGGTGGGTGGGTGAGCAGATGGGCCGCTCTGGAGTGATTCCCTTGAGGTCTAAGGGCGTGCGAGGTACTCAAATGCACCACAGGACATCCCCAAGATTACCCGGAGGGGTGGGGGGTAGTAGAGTGGTGGCAGAATAGTGGGGTGACAGCCCGTGGCTCGCACTCGTGGGAGGTCTACGCGACTAAGTCAAAAACGGTATCGATTTTCGGAAAAAACTCGACCGTCATAGAGATATCGACCCAACTTCAAAATCGGCATCCCCGGTAGGAAATCATCATAACTTATCTACTAAGCCCTGTGGAGGTCCGGTCGACCCCCCTTGGTTGGGCCCTGGGGTGGCCGTAGACCCCTTGAAATTAAAGGTGACTGGCCCCCGATATCTCTATGACGGTTTGCTCTCCAATTCTGGAGGGAAGCCCAGGGGTAGTGATTCAGCTGCATTGTGCGAGCTGTAGCGTAGGCCCAATGGCCATATTTCGGTGCACAGGGGTCAAGTAGGTACCTTGGGGTAATTTGCACGCCGGGGGGCTAAGGGGGGCGAGAAGAGCCAGCAAAACTTTTGCAGGAATTTCGGGGGTTAGTCATAGAGGTCCACAGGGGGTCCTCAGTGGGGTGGGTGGGTGAGCAGATGGGCCGCTCTGGAGTGATTCCCTTGAGGTCTAAGGGCGTGCGAGGTACTCAAATGCACCACAGGACATCCCCAAAATTACCCGGAGGGGTGGGGGGTAGAGTGGTGGCAGAATAGTGGGGTGACAGCCCGTGGCTCGCACTCGTGGGAGGTCCACGCGACTAAGTCAAAAACGGTATCGATTTTCGGGAAAAACTCGACCGTCATAGAGCTATACCTGCAATTACAATTAACAATAGACATAAGACAATTGGATTCCACATTTTGATTTTTGGTCGAAATTTTTCATTAAAATTTCAGACCGTTTCGGTTTGTCACACATGAAAAACGATGATGACAGTAGTCTCAAATTGAATGGTGATCGTCGATCGAGATCTCCCATTCTTCTGCAAATGAGGGTTTTTGGCCGGCTCGCTTACTCTTTCGGCTTTTGCAGTCGTGATAAACTGTTGGGGAATTGATATACCCAGGCGGCTGTGTGATAAATACATACTTACATATACATACATACAACTATATCTATATACATACATAACTAAATACCTGCGCCTTCACAAATAAGCTAGAGTGACATGAAGACGAAAGAGACAACGATGCTTGTCAGTAATGCAGATAGCGAAGAAGATGATTCAGATGATGAGGTACGCCTGGCCGTTGAAGACTGTCTGTCATCACCCGTGAGGTCTGACAATAGATCTGGTGATGAGTTTATCACCACACGCGCCCCTCCTTCCCGTTTTACGTTTGGCGGAATGCGGCTTAAAGAGCACTGGCGACGTTTTTCTCAACGCAGTTCGAAGCGGAATTGGCAGCCTCAGGCCTCATGGATCAGGAAGAGCGCGAAGCTATCTACAATGTAGATGGGCTTCACGAAGGGCTTGAGCAAATCGGCTGGGATGAAAGCGTTATTTGGGAAGAGGGGCGCATCATAACCAACGAAACACCAACACAAGTCTCGGACATAAACGACGATCTTTCACGGGAGTTGGCTTTTTACAATCAGGTTGGTTTGCTCAGTACGCAATAGTTTGGTACGCTTTGCTGTTGCAAACAGATTGAATCGGTGAGTGTCTCTTGGATTTGTTTCATTCATCGAGGGATCTCCCATATAGCAGAAGAGTTTTAGTCACGCAGGGTCTTAGACGAGCCGATATATTTCTGGATAACTGGAACGGAAATCTGATTTGCTCTCTTGATTGTATTCCCCGTGAAGGCTTTGACGTCAGCAAGAGAGGCTTGCAACTTGTTCACGAAAGCCAAAGTTCCTTTCCGGTGAGTTGTGAATAGTGTTGGACCTTATTTTCCGACGCGACATGTCTGCTTACGTGTTTTTGAGTCACTCCTTCCCTAACTTTCACCTACGCGTTTTCAGGGCCATTTCGTAATCTTGCCAAAATAACCTTGAAAACTAGTCTGGCTTTCATTTCTGATCTCATCTTGCTTGTAGATGCGAGTCGACTGTCTCCCTGCCTGTCACCTTGCGTCCCTTATTCAGTTTCACCCACTTAAGTTGGCATGTTCTGCAACTTCCCATTTTGAAAATTTGTATTTCAATACATGAATTTCTTTTTGAAAACCTTCACGTGACTTTTCCGATTCTCACAAAGTTCTCTTGGAAGAATGCCGTGTATAGGAGGCCGGACGACTATTACGCGGAGATGGTCAAGAGCGATCAGCATATGGGTAAAGTGAGGGAAAGGCTGCTTGTCCAACAAAAGCAAATTGAAGAGTCAGAGCAGCGACGCAAGCAGCGCGAGGCTAAGCGGTAAGCGTGCATAGTCGGAAGCCTGGTACCCGTGCCCTTCCTGTCGTCGCTCAGCGGCACTTCTTTTGGCTGAAGCGGCGCTGCTGATGCGCTTGATCCCATTCTCCTATTCTCCCTCTCCCTCCCTCTCAGTGTGATTACCAATATGGAATATCCCAATGCAAAGCTAGATGCGCTCCCAGCTACCCCACACCTTCTTTTTTTACTGAGATGTGTGTGCGGGTGTGTTATCTTGTCACGGCCCCGCCCTGTTTCTGACTGCTTCTCACTTCCAATTGGTCGATGGTAGGCTGGCTTTTGTCAGCCGGCCTCGTGCCGTTCAATGTCTCCCCTCGCCCATCCCAAAATTTTCCCCTCAGGCATAGTATACTGAGCGATAAAGTTTTACGTTTTCATCCTAGCAGAACTCTCAGCAGCGCGAAATACTTTTTCGTGTAGTCGCTTCTTGAAACCTAAAACGGGGCAACACGACGGTTTTCGAAAACCCATAGTCCTTTCCACCATCTGTCGTAATATGCCTGCGCCCAGCTTAGGTCTATGTAAATTTTCACCGCCGAGCTGACTGTGGCTTTGGATAATCTGGTCTGCTAGCTATGGCAAACAAGTGCAGGCAGAAGTGCTCAAGGAGAGGAAAAAGAGCAAGAAAGATATGGAGGAAAAACTGACGAAGTGGCGAAAAGAGCGAAACAAAACTGGCGGCACCGGGGACGAAGACGAGTGAGATACCACATCTCGCCAGTATCCTTGTTGACACCGTGTCTTGCTGTGTTTGATAATTCTCGGGTGTAAGCCGCGCAACCCTTTTGCCTCACATTGACTTCATTCCGTCCGCCAGCCCTGATGATCGAACGCAACAGGACCTCCGCCCCTGCTTCATATTTTTGCTCGCTCCCATTCCGATCTGAAGTGACAGCACGCTGCGCTAAGACCGTTCAGAATGCAAGTGAGGCGTGTAGGCAGAGCTCGCTCAATTCAACCAGCGTCTGCCGTTACCAGCCCTGTGACCAGCGTCGATTAAGTCGTGGAAAAAACCCTAGACTAAGCACGACCTGGTTTATTTCACTGTTGGCACACTCCGTGCTCAGCAAAATCTCGATGAGAACCCTGGTCGTGACTTTCTGAATCACTAACGTGCGTCCGCAGTTTTCCGATGGAGATGATGCAAGACAAGCCGCAGGCGGTGAAGGGGGACAGGTCAGTGGCACGTTCTTTGCGCTCTGAGCAGGGCAACCTTCGTGTCTAAGATGCACAAGACATAACGCTTTAGTTCGCGTTTCCTATCAAGGTCGCGCTGATCCGTAAGACGTTCGCCGGAAAGCCGTGACCTTATCTTGTTTGCAGTCATACTACGCTCCTGACGAGGGTCTTTGACGTAGCCACGGTTCAAGGGATCCGACTGCTTGGGCGTCTTTAATAAAGACAAACAGATTTGTGCTGTTGCTGGAGGGACAGGGATGAATTTAGCACCTTAGATTTCTACTCTCTATTTTGTGAAAGTTATCTTGCGTTCTCCTGGATGTCGCCTATCTATTATGGTGGGCCAAGGGCTTAGGCTGCTCCTGCCTGCTTCTCATCCCAGAGGTTCGCCTTGTATGTACTTGCGCTTCAGGAGTCGTTCCGGGGGAAACAAGGCCTCCAAGAAACGCGAGGCGAAGAATTCCAAGTTCGGCTTTGGGGGTCGCAAGAAGGTAAGCCTCCTTGTCAATCAAGCCAAACTCGGGGCACTTACAGCTTTGCGAAGGCTTTCAACATATGTTGTGTTGCATTGCTTTGTTGTTTAAACCCTAGCTCGTCACTTCGAAAGTCTCGTGTAGGATTTGCCTCACCTGACCCTAACACCTGAGCAGTCAAAGTCTGGTTTGCTTTCATCTTTGTTGACCCTTCGGCAGGATCTTTGTATGGTACGTAGTGAACAAGCTGTATCAAGTGTGAAAGTGTTCTTCACATTTCCTCTGACGACCCTTGATGTGAATTGGTGATCTCTCTTGGGTTGTCGCAGTTGGCCAAGCAAAACACAGCAGGATCTTCTGCAGATGTGGATGGCTTTAGGCCCTCCAGACCTGGTGTAAAAGGGGGAATCAGCAAAAAAGGGGGTGGAGGTAAAGGAGGTGCTGCATCCAAGAGACCTGGAAAGGCACGCCGTCAACAAGCACGTGGAGGCAAATAGGTTCCTAATTTTGCCTCTATGATGACCACATAGTTTATTCTCCCCTATGATCCTTCAAAACGTACAGTTGTTGTCTCAAATGAGGATGTTCCTACTGACTGTTCCTCTGCTTGCCAACAAGGAAGATGCATATGAGTTCAAAATATGGTTCAGTTGAAAAATGCTCATATTAATCCTGCATAAATTCTGTGTCGATAGAATATTCCCAAGTGAACTGATCCTCAAGTATGCTGACACGAAGGCTACCATATGTATAAAGAGGAATGAATCATGGCTTTACATTCCATTATCATTTCAAGAACCAGTATGGCGATTCATCGTCCACCAGCCTTTGTTCATCACGCACTGTTCTGATGTATGCGATTCCTCTATTATGTGAGATGCTCTGCTTCAAGAAAGTGACATGCACTTTGATGTGATCAGCCACAAATCATATCATGATTGCAACCTTGATAGAGCTCGTGATTTTCAGTTCAATGACCATCAAGTAGACATGTAACCCTTGGGAACCTGAAATCTTCTGTCGAACTTGAGAAATTAACGTTTACCATATGTTTTACAGCATGCACACCCGAAAATTCCGGATGCTGGATTCTAGTATGGAATCCAAATGTTTCGATATGAAATAGAGGGAATGGAGTGTTATTGAAAGCTCCATTTCCTGTGTATGCCGGAAAAAAATTACTGTGCTATTAGTACCTCACTTTGATATAGTCCTGCTCATAAATTATGGGGCACTTTTTGACGATTTCGAACACGCTTTCCGAAAATGCACCCCCTACACACATGGATATTGCTTATATGCGACTGCCACCAATTCGGAATATGCAGGGAGTATACAAATGCCGACTACCGCAAGGTCAAATTTTACAAGGGGGGGTCGGGTCATGCAGTACCACTCCTGACGCGTTGACCATGCGGCATGCACAAATGCCCATTTATAAGGGGTTATGCTGAGGGGGTCGAATGACGATTTTTTTCAAAATCAGGAAGTCGCTCCCAAGTGACATTTGAAATCGAAATTTTGGGGTTATATAGTGGGCAGTCGATAGGCATCGATTACCCCCCTGAATGGCCCCTATATGGACCCCCACAACATTTTGCCAGTTTCGACGAATATTGGCTGAAATCAATTCCGAATTTTCAGAATCAAAAATACGGCAGTTTTGGAAAAATTCGGGGGTCACCTTCTCGCGCGATCTTCGGGCGCCCCACTTCATCAATGAAGGGTCCATGAGTAGAGAGGCCAGCGCTCGATCGACCGCGCTTGGTATGTTTTCACCACTGGAATTCGTGTTCCATCGCGAAGTGTTTTTTAGCTTCGCGCTCCCAACTCGAGTTTCACTTTGGTTTGACACTGTAAAATAACGGCTGCGTGCGTTTGCCCTATCTGCGAGAATTTTTTATTGCATGATAGCGATATATCATGTTGTTTCTTGATCACTGAGGAACAACACGATGGCATTTTCAAAACTTGTTTTGGTCCAGCGAGTCAAAACCGCCCTAGAAAATTGAAAAATTAACCATTTGCGGCCCATCCCTTGCTGTTTGATGTCGCCGCGACCTGGGGAACGTTTATGGGTGACCTTACCTTCAAACTGAACAAGGTTTGGAGTGTATTGCACCGGTCTCGCATATAGGGCAGCTGCATTCGCACGGATGGGTTGTTCGCTTTTTTTGAGAGTTTGACCTAATCGTGGCGTCCGCGTCCAAAACTCTTGCGATCATGGCGGGAACAGGTTCTAGAAGCTTAGAAATTCCATGCATATGGTCCGTGAAGGTATTTTTTACCGTACATACGCTCTCAATGTAGCAGCATGCCGCTTTAGCACGCATCTTGAAAACGGCGGTAATCGGAAGTGACCCGAGTCATTTCCGATTTCCGTAGGTTTTGTTCCGATTGGAACAGCGCCACTCCGTATGTATGATAACTACCTGTCAATAATGGTATCTACAGGATAATAAATGTAAAAACATTAAAAGATGCGTCACAATGAAGCATGCCTGTAAGGCATGCATACTGCGGAAAGTTTTTTTCTGAGCCTGAAGCAACGCGGTTCGCGGCTTGCGCTGACAGCGAACGGCTGAGCTCTCGAGTTTCGGCGGTCCTCCGTGAAATCGAGGACACTCTGGAGCTTCCGATTTCCGATGACCCAATCAGAGACGAGGAATCGTTCCGATGGCAAGAGTAATCGTTTGTGAGCATGCAGTTTTTCTGAATCTGGCTCGGATTTCCGTTGAAATTCAGTCTGGCGACCAAATCGAATCGAAAATGAAAAAGAAATTGCAACTCGCAACGTTAACAATGTAAACAACAAAATTCTGGGCCTACGAAAAGGGGACACCTTAAGTATGGTCGAAAATCTCCGCTTAAGTATGGTGGGAAATGGCCACAAATCGCGCAATTTGGCCCACTTAATGAAGGAATTGTTGGATGTGACACACCGACAGCTAAATCTGTCACTTGTCACTCCCTATAGTAGGCTGGGTGACCGTCACCAGTAGACGGGGAACACCCGTTAGGTATTTATGCATGCCTCTCTTTTATCAATCACACTTTTACCGTTCTGATATTGTAACCCTCAACTCAGGGTTATCTCACTAGCTAGATATATATTACAGCAGACCTATATGTCTAACAGGTTTGGCCCCACTTACGCTTTATTTAGCCAGGCACTGCGACAGCACCGCCGACATGATTGGCTAAAGCCGGACGCTTGGGATGGAGTGAGGCGCTCCGCGCGTGGGAGTGCCGGCAGTCACGGGCATGGCCTAAGTTTTGTGGGTTGATTTACGGCGCACTGTAGGCCTTTGAGAACATTTTTCTTACGGGATTTAACGTTGGACTGGTTTACGTCTTCTGGTTGGTTACCACACCGCTGCGTATCGGCCGCCTCTACCACACGACTTCCCGGAATTTCTGATCTCTCACAGCAGCTGTATCGGCGACCCACCAGATTTCTTGGCCGCACACGACTTCCGCGTTTTCATGTCTCCTTGCCTTACTCCACCCCTGCAGCATATTTCATTATGGTCGCTTCAACTAGATCCACCGCTAGCATGGCACATCGCCGGCGCACGTTAAACACGATTTTTGATTCCGTTGCTGCCAGGCATGCGAACACCCCGGCGACTCCGCCGGCAGCTCAGCCGGTTGCTAATTCGGCGGGAGCTGCTTTCTTGGCGAGCGACGACGACGACGAGGATGCCTCGGTTGAGCTGCCGCAGCCACGGTACGGCTGTGGGAGGGGCATTCCCTACGGCTTGGGGAGGTCTTTCCTCACTTCCTCTTTGGTGTGTGCGCTTTTCGTAATTTGTGCTACCGCCGCACCACACACCGTTTCCGGTGTCGGTTGTGCCAATGCACGCGCATGCGCGGCTCCACCGGTCGGTGGTGTTGCGTGGACTGCCTCGGCAGTCCCAACTACGGCGAATTCACCGCCTACACCGTTTCATGACACTCTTGGCGACGCGGTGGGTGATGCCGCGCCGGATGCCATCCCGCCGCGGAGACACGCGCGGTATCCTCAGCTGCGTCAGGGATTCACTTGGGAGACCTTCTACGGCATCATCCCACTGCCGCCAGGGACCTGGGAGCCCGACCCTGACTTGATGTCTTCGTCACCACCTTACTCACCACCGCCGTACTCGTCTGAGGACGAGGCACCGAGCTTAGAGAGCTCGGCAATTGACATCGGAGATTCATTAATTTCGTCTACGCATTATTTACCACCGGCCCCGGGGGCCGGCGATTACTGCACCCTCACGCTGCTCCGATCTCGCCGACCCGTTTCGGGAACCTCCAGTGGCTGAGGTTGCTTCCACCGTGCCTGCCTAGAGATTAGCTAGTGATTAGCTTTCTAGATGTGTAGAAGAGCTCCTTGAATTTGAGTTGTGTTTAGGGTTTTGGCACTTAACGATCGTATCTGGCAATCTTTGTTGTGAGCTAGGACCGCCCTGACCAAGAGTACAGGCCCCCAGTTGTGCTACAGTTTCCTCCTGAAGTTGAGTAGGGAGTTTGTTGCTTCGTTTCACCACTAGCTCCGGTCACCACCCTAGGTGGTGTGCTGGATTTGACACTGTGACACCCGAAACTGTCGCATGTCACTTCCTATAGTAGGCTGGGTGACCGTCACCAGTAGACGGGAAACACCCGTTAGGTATTTATGTATGCCTTCACGGGGATGCTGACTTCCCTAGAGATGGTGCACCCTTGTGTCACCTGTGGTCCGCTTCGCGCCCTGCGACTCTATCCGACATCTTCCGACATCAACTTCCGACATCCCGACATCAGCCGCATCGCACTACGCGCAACAGCGGCACTGCGGCAGCTCCGACATCCCGACATCTTTTATTTTTCCGACATCTTCAGCCGTTTTTGTTGCACACCCTGTGTGCTTCGAATTACCACTGGACAAGCACTATTCTATCCCCGCAATGGCTTCCACCCCACGTGAAGGGCTTGGTTCCGCTCTAGTACGCGCTGCCCGCACGCGACAGACCGGCACCCCGTCACATTCGCCCTCGGGATCGCAGAGTACCCCTGTTTCGTCTCGTAGACCACGCAGGATTGTGGGGACATCATCATTGCGATCAAACCCGACATGGCTACGGTCAACGCCCCTACGGCTTTC
>LGRX02008766.1:22258-38830 GCA_001247695.2 Cymbomonas tetramitiformis
AGCCCGCCCGCCGCTCGATGTGTCCGCCGCCGCACTCACGGCACCGCCTCCTGCAGTGGACCCGCCGGCTCCGCCCACGGAGCCGCCGATTGCGGCATCAGCATTCCATTGATCCATTCCGCCGCTTCTCCCTGCCTGCACCTGGTGGGGGTGACGCGATCGGCCCCGTCGGCAGCGGCGCTCTGGTGGTGCACACCACGGACGATGCCGCCTCTCCGCTGCCTAATGGGGTTGAGGAGCCCGCATGCTACGGCGCCGTCTTCCCCGGCGAGGACGACGCCGATTGGCCGGCTTTCCGCTCTTCACCAGTGTGGTTACCCAACTCAGCCTTCACCGGCGATGTGCAAGGAAATTTGCCACAACCCTAAATTGGAAATCGGGCTTGAGATGTAGGAATGTGCTAGCGCCACGACAGCATGGAATTGCTTCTAGCTAGGTTGAAAAAGGCCTCCTTGAGTTACATCGACGCTCGACGAGCATTTCTTTTAGCCGCCTGTCCGGGTGTACCGGCTGGCCCTGCAGTGCACCTCCCACCTTCGGGGTGAGGTGGTGTCACGGGGATGCTGACTTCCCCCCCCTATGGGGGGGAGCAGTGCTGCACCCTTGTGTCACCCCTCGCCTGGATGTCACTTGCAGTGTTGTCTGTGTAACTGTGTCACAGGCTCCCGAACCCCTAAGTCCGACTATCTTATTGTTTTATCCGACTTTAGTTTCCGCAAGCCTTGCACACCTGCATTTTCACATTGTCGGTCACAGAACATATATATATATACATCTCCTGTTCTATAATGCCTCTCTTTTATCAATCACACTTTTACCGTTCTGATATTGTAACCCTCAACTCAGGGTTATCTCACCAGCTAGATATATATTACAGCAGACCTATATATCTAACAGGATTCACCCCCAAGTGTTATATATGGCTATGACCGACCGGGTCATCGAAACGGTCATTTTGATCCCTTGAAAGTCACGATCGGATGACTTTGACCTGGGGCCGGGCTGTCATCGCTACCATGAGGTGGGCGAAAGGAGAACTGGTCACTGGGTCGGTCGGGTTGCAGGTGACACCACTATTGACTATAGTATCACTAGTGTTTTTGTATAGTATATGACTATAGTATCACTAGTCTACTTTACTACTTGAGCTGCTTGAGACCTTGAGCCCTTGAAGAATCCCTGCCCGCAGCGGAACCTCTACTGTAGCCTTATTGAACTCGGTGGACACAACCATGCCTTATCGCTTAGGGTGATTCTATGGTTTGACGTCACGTCACGGAGTCGGTAGTCGGCCGACTATTTCTTTGATCACAGCACGCTGATTATTGGCTAGGGCGACGTAGGTCGACGTCGGCCGACGGGCATGTCAGGCAATGTCACGCTCCAACTTTTCCGAGTTTTTGGAGTCGGCGAGTTGTAGAAAGGCCTGCCATGCCTGGCATAAAGCATCTTTCGTCGACTTTCCGTCGCCTCATGAACTGTGCATCCTTCGATCTAATGGAGGCCTGATTTTTTTGACGGCTTTCGAGAGAGACGACTCTCTGCCGACTAAATCTACGTGCCACGTCGGAAAAGCGACTCGCACCTTCTGTGTTTTTCAGCCTCATGTTGCGTCCCAAGCACCGCTTTCAAAGAAATAACTTGATATTTCTGCTACGGTGAGTGTCAGGGATATGACCGATGACATATGTGTCATACATGTCATACGTGTCATACCTGTCATACATGTCATGCAATGTCATGTCATGTCATGTCATGTCATGTCATGTCATGTCATGTCATGTCATGTCATGTCATGTCATGTCATGTCATGTCATGTCATGTCATGTCATGTCATGTCATGTCATGTCATGTCATGTCATGTCATGTCATGTCATATGTTATGACATACAGTCGTCGAGTATTGTCAGTACGGTCGACTATGACATTTACAGACATAACATTTGTCATCCACTCACCATGAGTGACATCTGCTGGAAATGACACCCTGACTAGTTCGTACAGTCAGGTGTCATATTCAGTGTGTCATCTTCGGTGATCAGCTTGTGTGACAAACTCAGTATATATGTCTATTATCTGAGTTTATCTTAGTTCGTTGTTTCACCGTCGGCAGCGTTCCCCCTCGTGCACTGCTGAGTTTCTAGCAGGTTATGGGACCACTTCACGCTTGCGTGTTGTGTATTTTAGCGCGTAGAATCTTATTTATTTTCATCATATCTTTCGGAAGAGTGTGTCCACGCCTTGTGGCTCACTCAGATTCAGATTCTTCGCTCAAGCTTTGAACTCGCGGTTTGCGAGGGAATTAGACGGAGTGGTGCTCTACGGAATTTCTTGGGTTGTTTCCGCACTTATTTTCGTTATATTCTATGGATTCTTCTCAGATTTCTTCGAGTGAAGAGCTCCTAGCTCTTTTGGATTCTATTGACACTGGTTTTGCGAGAGTCTCGACTCTCAAGAGGTCTCAGTTGATCTCTTTGTGTACTTCCATGAGCGAGGCTATTGCGCTTTTCCGCTCACCGCAGATTTCTCAGCAGAGTTTGACCGCAGACCCGCCGATCATTTTGGAGATTATTGTTTCAGAGGGCACACCAGTTGGTGGTGCTATTTCCGATGATGTTGCGGGTTCCGCTATTTCTTTCTGTGAAACAGGCGTCGGAGATTCGCCGGTAATTTTGGCAAATAAATCAGTTTCCACTCAGATTACTTCCACTAGACCCTCACCTAGTATACCTAGGGTGAGAAGCGCGCGCGCACAGGCCCCTCCTGTGCGTCGTGAAGTTCAGTACATTCACGCGCCCCTTATGCCTGGGCCTCCTTCTTTGGACATCGAGGACCAGCGTTTTGAGCAGTATGACAGTAGTGAGGAGGATGAATCGGAGTACCCCCCTGGGTATTACGATGATTCAGACAGTTGTGAGGAAGTAGAGGAGGAGCAAGATGGCCACTTGGCCGCTCCGCATTTTTCGTCCGATCGATTGGAACAGGATGAAACCCTGGACACAGGTTTCCAGGGCGACTCTTATGGCGGAGTTTTAGAGCCCCCTGTTGGGGATGAATTTTTACCGCAGAATGATTTTTCAGTTGGCACTGTTTCCTATGTCAGAAATGCTATCCCTGAGAACGAAAATTACGAAGAGTACACTGCTGAAGAGTGGGCTGCCTCCATGCATCTTTCGACACTGGTGGTGCTGGATTTTATGATGAGTATGAATATTTTGAGAACTCGGCTTCCGACGATTACTCTGATGAGTCTTATTAATCCTTAAACAGACAGGCGGTGCTCCCTTTTACAATTCTCCACCACTTGCTGTAGTTTTGGACCGATGAATGTTATTTTATTTCTCACCACTTGCGGGCAGCTTATTCAAATTAAGACGAGCAATTTACAGGCAGGAGACCTTTGCAGTTCGCAGAGTTACAAGCTAAACCGACAGGCAGACTTATTTTTTTTACATTCTCCATCACATGCAGACAGGCGAGATCTGTGGGAGCGCCCACCACTAGCTGGCAAGGACGCATTTTGACCGATCAGATTTTATTTTAGCAAGATCTCTAGCTTTAGCAAGTATCATATTTCTTGCTTAAGCTCTCATCGACCACTTGTGACTTTTCTAGCTTCTAGGCTTAACAATCTTACATCTTACACTGTAAGCCTAGTAGCTAGGGTGGTGTGTTGTCACAAGCTGTCCACCTCAGATGAGGTGGTGTGCTGGAAATGACACCCTGACTAGTTCGTACAGTCAGGTGTCATATTCAGTGTGTCATCTTCGGTGATCAGCTTGTGTGACAAACTCAGTATATATGTCTATTATCTGAGTTTATCTTAGTTCGTTGTTTCACGGTCGGCAGCGTTCCCCCTCGTGCACTGCTGAGTTTCTAGCAACATCTGTCATCGAGAGGCCGAGTACGGCATCTCGATGATGAAGCAAGACGAGTTCTTGAAGAACAAACTGTTCTGAAAGGACGCGTCTTCGCTTCAAGCATGAATTGAACTCCATGCGGGTATCAACAGGCTAATTCGATCAGCCGATACTGTTAGTTCACCCAATGTTCTCGGGTTCACAACCCGATGGTGGTAACGCCTATGAGGCGTGAGGACATTGAGGTATACGAGAGAGCATTGAGCTCAAGCAGGAGATTCTGGATACCAGACTGCACTCATACCCACCAAAATACTTGTTGCGAGTTGCTACTGTTCAATAGCAGCCGCATAGTCTGAAAGGTTGAATATACAGCCTTGACAGTGGTTATTCTCCGTCCACGCGACGAACGAGGACACATAAATGTGTGCAGCAGTAGATATATTGTATATTGTATACGGTGTGTGTGTGTGTGACAGGTATCGCGCATACAAAGCGGCGACAGAGTTCGCGCACACATATTGAATATCTACAATTGTATAACAGCATTCGACATTAAACGGAGTGTGCGAGGAATTGTCATCGCGAACGCATTCGCAACTGATATAACTCGCAGAAATATCGTCAGAAAATAACAGCGACAAGGTGTGCGCACTGTATACAGATCGCACATACATGCTGTTATCATTCGTAGGGTTGGTACGATATGCGACATACGGACGCGCGAATGATTAAATCATCATCAGTATATATGATCCGTACGCGCGATGGCATTCGTACCATGCGACACATACCGGCGACAGCGATGTTCACTATTCGCAGCGACATACATCGGCGACAGCGATGATCACTATCCGCACTAGCTGTTCAGTGCAGCGCACGCACATAAAAATTTCGTTATTGCAAATGATTGCGAAAATCGCTCGTCGACGCGCATATACGATGATTTAGCTCGTCAGGATATGCGCACCTGCTATGATTTCATCATGCTCAGGGGACGCGCGATGAGGGCGCATGATTCGCATACATCAACATGCAGCACGCTATTCAATATCTGTGACGCGCGCACATAGCATACAGAGATGATGTTTGTTCAATTACTGGCAAATGTACATACAATGTTTGCAATAGGACGCATAATATAACATCAGATGAATATTGATGCTGTGCAGTCATATGTGTATGTACCATGCAGCATACATCATATATGCAGCATACACCATATATGCAGCATACACCATCCATGAAGTACAATACCACCATGCAGTATACACCATGCAGCACAATACCACCATGTTATACTGCGACATATGCACCATTCATACTGTTATAATTATCAGTTTGGTCATAAATGTTTGACATATATGCACACATATATACATCCAACTTGATCACGGTAATAGTTGGTATACATAGGCATATATAACAGTGTATCTTGGAAGTATTGCAAGCTTGAAAAGTAAGGACCTATCTGAAAATCACCATATAGGTATGTCGATCGACTTGGTGACTGTCTGTCCGCGCCTAACCGACCATAGACTTGTACCATATGGAACCGGGGGTTGAGCAAGCAATACAACCATGTTACACTGTAGAAATGCACATCTTACATACATACCAGATGTTGCATCAATATATCACATAGCACACCTGCTGTGCAAGTGTAAACTATAAATGAACCCACTTGGTATAAGGTGCCGATCATGATCATGAAGACAGTAATTAGCTCAGTATTTCCTGACGCAGGATTTGGGATGGGATACTGTTCTACTGTTGATCAATGAAAGGAATACTCACCGGAGCCATGTGTGAAATATATCAATCAACTCGTCATTCGTCATGATGAGATATGTAGGATTACAACCTACTAACCAAATTGATATATATCATACTAGCTACATGCTGTCCAGTGGTATACAGATCATCTTATATGATAAATCAATTTGCTTTAGTGTACTAAATCAGCAAGTACCTGCATAATGCACAATCACTGACACTATATTGACATTCACTGATTCAGTAAGTGAAATGATCAACTATATATCAATCATGTCTATGATAATGTAGATACCATCCAACAAACACATGTGCGTGCGTTGGATGTCAGTGATGGCGATAGTTATGGTAAACAGGATAATACCACATGCTGAAGGGCTGGATGGAGAATATCTCCAGACCCGAAGGCAGTATACGGTGTTCAAAATGCAGCTGGTAACTGCTGAACACTGTCCATACCTTTACTATCGCTGGAGCAACACCAACTTCTACATTGCATTCTGACAATTGATACAGTTCTGATCAGTTCAAATGCATGTAACTCTCTCAGATCAGTAATCATATTGACAGCTGATAGAGGTTATTGTAAACACTGCTCTGATTCATTTATCAAGCTTTGTTCTAATTTACTTGGAATCTGAAGATATCACTTTGATACTCTTTCAGTGCACCGCCATATGCCCAAGTAGATGATAGGTTACTGACAAGTTATCACTTAAGTGACTGCACTTAAAGTTGATACACCTATATATATATCATTGGGGTTTGGTCCACTTATCATGGGTTTTAATCAGCAAAACCCAATGTACCAAAAATTGACCATATGTATATCTTCACAAACCAACATGAAAAATGCCAAATTCCATTTCATGTATTCAGGTGAGATATATTACAGAGGTGTAATAGCTGTATACATTGTAGTATACACCTAGTGCTCACACACACACACACTGAAATATATGTCAAAAAGTGGTGAAAATGGGTAAAAATCTCACACGCATGATTTCAAAATGAAAAATCAAGTCTGATTTTTTTTGCTCATCCAATTTTTTACCTATCAATGGTATATGCAAAAATTTGTGAGCACTTGTAACACCCTGTAACACCCTAATAATCGTGTGCAAAAACTAGGGGGTGTAACGTACCTCTCAGATATCACATGGTAAACAGTGACATATTAAATGCAGTTTTGCTTTAATTCCTTCCGAAGGAAATGTTCATACTGCTTAAGTTTGATATAATTAGGTGTTACTGATACCATGTAACACCCTAATGTCACTGTAGGTGATAAGGGTCACAGTAACCCTACACACCCTAAAATGCCACTATATAATAGTGAAACACTCCGTGTTTGGCATTTTGGTCATGCTGAAATCAGCACATTCATGACCAATATATCGGGCAACAACCCAATAACTGTAGGGCAACAACCCAATGATTGTATGGCAACAACCCAATAATTGTACAGCTGCTTCCTATGGAAATTGCATGCTGCTTAATGAGGTAATAGGCACTTGACAACTGCCTGTGGAATTCACACTTCCTTGAGGGGGGAAGAAGGTGGAACCATATATATACTTCACCTCATTATATCAATGTACAAAAATAATACATGTACAATATATATATATATATATATATCACACACACACATCCATTTTGAAGGTTTTGTTGGTGTGGTGTTTTATCTTAGATGGCAGAAGAACCAGCAGCTATACCAGCTATCGATCTCGATCCTAATAACTGGTACTTTGACATTCTGGGTTCTTATGATCATTTCAGCAGATTCAAAATACCTTCATGGTTAAAGGGTTATGCTGACACTCAGACCCGGTATGATCAGATAGGATATTTCGATGCCATCAGCAGAATGAAGACAGACATGAGTCGGTACAGAGATCCAGAGACTGAGCCTAAGGAACCAGAGGAGGATTACACAGAGGATAATCCCCCGCCTGCATTTACAGATCCAGATGATGGTCAGGCCACCGCAGCATTAATTCCAGCCGCAATTGTCCCTAAGGTGAAAATGAATCCACCAAAGGAGTACAAAGTCGGACAGGATGCTGAGATTTGGATAGAGACAATAGACAGATATTTTCAGTTTACATATCCAGGTACACCAGATAAGGATCTCATCACAGTCTTCCTCACGTTCATTCAGAATAATGACAGACACTATTTTCAGGTCGTGGCTAAAACACCAGATGCCACGTATGAAGATGTCAGGAATACATTCCTCAGGCAGTTCGGAAATCCCCACAAGCGGTCAGTTGCCAAAAAGCATTTAATGGCACTGCAACAGGGTAACCAGACTTTTGCAGACTACCTACGCACAATCACATCACTGGCTTCTCTAGCATCAGTTGATTTGGATGATGTCTTGATCAAGGACAGATTCGTCAGTAACATGGAATCAGACCTTCGGAAACAGTTTCATCTCAGATTTCTGACAAAGGATGAAAGGAATAACCTGTCGTGGACACAGACCACACGGGTTCTGCTCGATTTGAATTATGTAGTTCATTCGAAGCAGGCAGAGACCCTTCACTATAGGGGACAGAAGGAACAGTCAGGAGGCCCAGTCAGGAAAGATACGGACAAGGGCCGTGGCAATAAGCCATATGACAGATCCAATCAGAATCGAGGCAACCAGAATCAGAATGCCAACCAGAATTCCCAGAGGAATAAAGGAAAAGGCAAAGGAAAAGGTAAGGGGAAAGGAAAAGGAAAGGGATCAGCATCATCTCCTTCCCAGCCTTGTCAACGTTGTGGTCGTACCAATCACGTCACAAAGGATTGCTTTTCCACCAAGACACCAGATGGGGAACCCATTAAAGGCAATCCTCCAGCTCAGAATCCATACAGAGGACAGCAGCAACAGAATAATCAGGGTGGCAAAAGTGAGTCCAACAAACTCCTAAAAACAGTCAACACCCTGGTTAAGGAGCTCCAGAATCAGCAGAGCATCAATGCAGCGATTGCAGCTCCAGCTCCAGCTCCAGCTCCAGCACCAGCTCCAGCTCCTCAGGGAAACTCTCCGGGTACCGCACAGGTACCAGTGATGAGGGCACCCCGGGGATAAATCAGCCTGAAAATGCCACTGACGCAAGTGGCCGGGTTGAGAGTATCTCAGAAGAAGTCCTTTCCAGTCTGACACTGCAGTTCCAGCAAATGGATACTCCCTCAGAACACATCGCACAGATGCGGTCACAGACAACACAACTGAAATCATAGAAAAAGCTGTTGTTGTACAAAGGGAAAGTATATGGACAGAGTACTCACATTTTGGTAGATCCAGGAGCTACATCGTCATTTATCGACAGACAGTTCGCTTCTCAGCTTGGTATATCACCAACAGACTCATCATCATTCTCAGTGGGATTGGTTGGAGGAAGCCAGTTATCCTGTACATCATATCTTCCCAATGCTACATTCACGCTGGGTAAGTATAAGGATACCGAGGATTTCTATATCATTGACATGAAACCCTTCACAGTCATCCTGGGGCAGGATTGGTTGGAAAGAAGGAACCCACACATCGACTTTCAGTCCAAGAATATGACGATCACCAGGAAACATTCATCAGGTTCCAGTGTTCGTACAGTTCTGTCCAGAGTTGAACAGACTCCAGGTTCAGATGACCTTCCTGAAACGGAATTGGTCAGTGCCACCACTGAGCCGTCGCATACCCCCGCGTCGGGAAATGCATAATGGGTGATAATGACCATTTTTTAAGGTTTATAAAGTCACTAGACCTTGTAAGAGGCAAAATTAGTAAAAAAAAATATTTTTTTATATATTTTGAGATTTTTGGAGATTTTTTTCATCTGAACGGGCTGGAAATCGCTGTTTTTGGGCTGTGTTCGCTTAGCGGGTGGTTGTGGGGTATGTAATACCCATGTTTTGAAGGTCTCCAAACCGCACCACGACTTTATTAATGAACGTCGCAATTTTGGATTTTAGAAAAAAATATCATAAGAGCTAGTATTTACGAAAAAATCTTGGTTTTGAGCACATATGAGGTGCGGAAGGCTTTGGGGTATGGAGTGGAATGAAAAGTACACATGATGAAGATTTATAGACCACATTGAAACAAATTAATGGTTGAATGCTATTTGTGAAGAACTTTTTCCTACCATGTACAAACAAACAATCACTTGTAGCTGTGTCGTTTTGAGTATTTTTCCAGGCACGCTTGGGGGTATGATATATGTGTGATAGATAATGTTGTGCAAATACTCCCAACCTAGTGCTTTTTTCGAAACTTATTATGAATGATTTCTTGCAAATTATGCAAGTGTGCAAATTCAGAATGCATGTGTTACACTAAAAATTGGCAAGGCAATTTAAATATGAAGACAAGGCAAACAAACAAAAGAGAAAATGATATTTACAATGTGTACAATATGTACACTACGCCTAAGACCTAGGAATGCTCAAATTCTGCAACTCCTCTATGGAGACGCCCGAGGCCCTACCCAAGTCCGAGGTATTCAATGGCTGGGTCTGCTGGAGTTGCTGGAGTTGCTGGAGCTGCTGGAGCTGTTGGAGCTGCTGGAGCTGCTGGAGCTGCTGGAGCTGTCGGGCCTGTGGTTGCTGAAGGAGCATGGGCTGGGACTGCTGCATTTGCAAAGTCTGGGGAGCTTGCAGCAGAAGGGGTTGCAGCTGCTGGGTCTGTTGGAGCTGTTGGAGCTGTTGGAGCTGTTGGAGCTGCTGGAGCTGGGGCTTGGGAGCTTGCAGCTGCTGGAGTTGGGGCTGGGGAGCTTGCAGCTGCTGGAGCTGGGGCTGGGGAGCTTGCAGCTGCTGGAGCTGGGGCTGGGGAGCTTCCAGCAGTAGGGGTTGCAGCCGCTGGAGCTGCTGGAGCTGCTGGAGCTGTTGGAGCTGCTGGAGCACCGGCAAGGGTTGCTGCTCAGGGGTTTGTGCCTGTTCCTGTTGCTCTTGCGTCTGCGGCTCCTGCTGCACGAGCTCAACGAGAGAAGGAACCGCTGCCATGCTCCCTCCCATTGGAGCTCCACAGCTGTCACCGCCCGCTGTCCCCTCCCGCTGTTGTAGCCGCTCCTCGAGTTTTTGTATCTCGAGCTGCAGCTTGAGGTCTGCCAGACGCTTGTGCAGCGTCGCATCCCCTGCAGCTGGCAACTGAGTGTCACCAGCAAGTGATGCTGCTGGCATCCCGAGGTGCTGACTCCCTGTTGACTGGCTCCCTGAGCCGTCCGCCACGGAAGTAGTCTGCACCTGGGGGGGGTCCACAAGTCCACAGGCAGAGGCTAGATCGGCCTCCGAACCTCCTCCCTGGGCAACTTGAGTTGCGGCGATGTGGACACCTCCGGCGACCCAGCAGTGTGCTCACTGCTGACACCCGACCGTGCCCTCTTTGGGGCACGGGGTGTTGGCTCGGGAGCCGGTTCCCACGGGGTGGTCACCAGGCTTGCCGCTCTGCCGGCTGGCCTCCCAGGAGGCTTGTTCCCCACCAGAGGTAGCCTGCTGGTGGGGCGGCTGTCAGCCTTGGGGGCGGGAGGTGCCTTGGGGGCGGGAGGTGCCTTGGGGGCGGAGGCGGGAGGTGCCTTGGGGGCGGAGGCGGAAGATGCCCCCCGTGGCAGCCTCGGGCGGAGAGAGGTTGGGGGTGCCGGTGGAGATTGCGCCTTCCGCTTGTTGAGGGGAGGTTCTGCAGGGGCGGAGAGAGGCAGGGGCTGCATCTCCCCTTCGAACTTCCCCTCACAGCTTTTCGTGTGGTGTTTTAGGGCCTCAACCGGGGCAATCGTCAACCCGCGCACGCCCTTCTCCAAAGCAGCCACCGCCTCCAGCAACAGCGTGCCCATGTCCTCGCGATCCGCCTCAACGATCAGGCTCTTATTCAGGGTGGGCGTCTTGTTGTTCATGCACCCAGCCCTGAATAAAACCAACCTGCGGTTGGGGGGGCCGTGCCCCCATGCGTCTTCCACTGGAGCCACCTCCCATGGGCCGTATACCCACAGGCCATTGCCCGCACGTGCCCCCCGTGGCTTCACCGGACAGCCCGCAATCCAAAACAGGGTGGTGTGCTTCTCATGCACAACCACCCGGCCGAACGCAGTGTCCCCACGCGTGATGTTGCGGAGCGTGAGGCGCGCCTCCAGTTCAGGCCCCACGGCGTGACAGCCCTGGGGACACGCGGCGCTGAACTCCTTCTCCGCAAACAGCGCCGTCAGCCAATACGGCTGGGGAGGGGGAGTTTGGAGTAATAGCCGGGAGTCCACGGGGGTGATCGACACATCCAAGCCGAAAGTACCCTTCACGGGCCAGGTGGTATCCTCCGGCATCGGCACCCCCTTCTTGTCCACGTACAAGTGGGCTGATAGCCGAGCCCAGCCGGAGGACACGTACTCCACCGCACCGTGTATCAGCTTCCCGTTGAAGACGATCACGCTCTTCGCCGGTAGGTGGAGGGTAGTGATCGACTCAATGGACGCCACCCTCGTCTTGTTCGCCGCCAAGTGCGAACCAGGGTACGCCCGAAACTGGTAGCAGTCGGACATGACAAACAGCACCCCATACGCACCGTGGTCGCGGTGGTTCGCCTGCCTGCCTGCACCGTATTGCGTGATCAATACGGTCTTCGCCATGTTCCCCTGCCGTAGTTCCAGCTCCCCCTTTGCATATAGGGGATTGCCCGACCCCCCCTCGCCTTCCAGACGCTTCAACAACTCCCCACCAATATATTCCACCCGCTTCCCCAGCTGGCTGCCCTCCACGATGTTCCCGATGAGCCGCTTCTCGTCCTTCACCGTGTTCACCTTAACACCATCTTGCTTGAAGCTGGAGAAGTTGTACTTGACGTCCTTGCTCACGTACCCGGCGTGGAACTCCTTGACGAGATCGGCCACGGGAATCGGGTCCTCCAGGTGTCCGCAAAAAAACCCGTTTCCCGCCAGCTGCTCACGCCAGTCCCGGGGACATGCGAAACCCCACTCCGCATCCGCCTCCCCCTCGGGCTGCGCCGCTGCACCCGCGCCCTCCTCCCCCCCCCCACGGCAACAGCACCTCCAGATGCCACACCCTGCGCCTCCTCCGCGTTCTCCATCTCAGGCTGCTCCTCAGTAACAGCTACAAGAACAGCTGCTCCTGCAGCCAAGACAAACTACACTTTTTCACTTTTTTTTTTTCGTTTCGTGCTGTTACTCTTTCCCTCCTAAAAGAATGCGAGCAGAGTATGTCCGGTGGTCGCAAGTAGCCTCACCTTGCAGGTCTTCTGAAGGGCAAGCCGTATCACCTCCAGCTGCCACACCATACTGATCCACCGCGATCTCCATCTCCGGCTGCTCCTCAGCAACAGGAACATGAACAGTTGCTCCTGCAGCCAAAATAACTTATGTGTTTTTCAGTATTTTCAACAGTTTCAAGCTCTTCCTAAAAGAATGCGAGCAGAGACAGTAGGACTGGCGCATGTGCCTGGTCGACTGTATCCTCCGGTCGAATGTGCCACCATCTCCTTCTCCACCTCCGACAAATCGCCAAAGGTTCCGAGCGCTTCTGTCAGGATCGCCTGAGACTTGGCATCCAGAGCAGCACCCGGACCCTGCTGCTCCTCCGCCACCTCGTTGCCATCCTGCCCCCCAGCGTCTTCACCACCAGCCTCCACGATCTCCTGCTGCCCCCCAGCTCCCGCAGCTCCAGCAGCCACAGCTACTGCAGCAACTTGTTCGCCAGCAGCCTGCTCCTCCTCCACGATCTCCTTCTGCCCAGCTGCAGCAACTATTGCAGCCACAGCTTCTGCAAGAACTTCACCATCAGCCTGCTGAACCCCCTCGGTCTCCTGCTGCCCAGCAGCAACTGCAGCTTCAGCAGCCCATCCACGCACAAACCCGCCCCGGTTGCGCTGCTTCAGCTCCTCCATCAGCCCAGCAGGATATTTGCGAGGCCTGCACCTGCTCTGAAACCCACTCTTGCCGTCGCAACCCGAGCGGTGGCACCAGGACTCGTCGGGGTTGTTCTTGAAGCCAAAGGCGCATACCCCAAACAACGACGATCGCTCGAAATTGGAAGACGCCACTCCTTCCATTTTTTTTTTTTGTTTTTGGTTTGAAATGCTTCCAAAATGATCATGAGTGACCGGAATGTCGTTGGTTCATCGCCGGGTGCCCCGTACGGCCGTGTGTCGCTTGAATTGGATAGGGTTTCCTTACGTATGTGCCCGACTAACCCGTGATAGTGCGAAACAGATAGCAAGTTCGGAGTGGTTTGAGTTATAGTTTGTTATATGCTTATGAAATGCTTCCAAAATGATCATGAGTGACCGGAATGTCGTTGGTTCATCGCCGGGTGCCCCGAACGGCCGTGTGTCGCTTGAATTGGATAGGGTTTCCTTACGTATGTACCCGACTAACCCGTGATAGTGCGAAACAGATAGCAAGTTCGGAGTGGTTTGAGTTATAGTTTGTTATATGCTTTTGAAATGCTTCCAAAATGATCATGAGTGACCGGAATGTCGTTGGTTCATCGCCGGGTGCCCCGTACGGCCGTGTGTCGCTTGAATTTGATAGGGTTTCCTTACGTATGTACCCGACTAACCCGTGATAGTGCGAAACAGATAGCAAGTTCGGAGTGGTTTGAGTTATAGTTTGTTATATGCTTATGAAATGCTTCCAAAATGATCATGAGTGACCGGAATGTCGTTGGTTCATCGCCGGGTGCCTCGTACGGCCGTGTGTCGCTTGAATTGGATAGGGTTTCCTTACGTATGTGCCCGACTAACCCGTGATCGTGCGAAACAGATAGCAAGTTCGGAGTGGTTTGAGTTATAGTTTGTTATATGCTTATGAAATGATACTAAACATGATCATGAGCTGTGCATGCATGGGAAACAAGTCAAGAACGGATGCTTGTGGCAAACAAGTCAGCAACAAAAGCTTGTGGGATGCACTTATTTTGAAGTGTACTGTCAAGTAGTAAACAATAGCAAAACTAAATAGCAACTACTTCTCCGCCATCGAGTGGAAAAGCTCGAGGATCTTCTCGGACTTGCCCTCCTCGCCTTCTTCGGGATCAACACCCCCCGAGACGATCTCCTTGTGGATGTTGAGCTCGATCTCCGCAGCCGCCACCATATCGGCGTTCTCGCTCTTCAGATCGGCTGCGAGTTGTTTTGCAGCCTTCTGGCAAGCGGATAAAAATGCGCGGACCTCGTCTGCGCGCATCTTTTTCTGCGGTGGTTTATCCGGGGTCCTTTTTCCGGGGACCGCCGGGGGAGCCATGAGCTCCTTGAGCTTCCCTTTTTGCCCCCCCTGCTCCGTGTTGCTCAGCAGGTGCTGAGTACACGCCACCATGCCTTCGTGGGCGGCGGAGTTCTCCCCTTGGCCCGACCGACCGGCCGCCAGGCTGGTGAACTGCGAATACATGTTGAACATGAGCGCCATATGGGCGCCCTGTCTGCTCAACTGTTCCTTCGCCAGGGCGGCGTTGCAGGCGAACGCGTGCTTGAGGTCGGACGTGTGTCTCTCGTCCTTCTCCCCCAGCAGCGCGGTGAAATGCTCAGCCGCCATCCGCCGGCCTCGCTCCTCCGCGGACTCGGCCGTCAGTTGGAGCCGCTCCTTCCCCTGCTGCCCCAACTGACGGCGAAGCTCCTCGCACACCTTCGCCTCCTTTTGCCGCTCGGCCTCCGCCAACTCCGCCCGGAGCTCCTTCTCCTTCAAGAGCACGGCCTGCTTCACCTGCTCCTCCGTGGCCCCCCGAGCTGGAGTGGCTCCCCCGATCGCCCTCTCCAAACTCCGCGCCTTCTCCTCCGCATGCTTCGCCTTCAGCTCGATCAGGCGGAGCTTCTCGGCGTACTTGATCTTCTCCGCATCCTCCAACAATTTCGCCTGCTTCGCCTTTTCCTCCTCCGCCGCGACCTTCTCCTCCCGCTGCCGCTTGTGGCCGCTCACGCTCTTCGTGGCTACTATCCCGAGATCCTTGTGGGAGGACTTAGAACGCTCTAGATCCTCCCACAAGGATCACTTTTTCATTAATTTATTTAGGCACCCCACGAGCTTTCTACAAGTCAACGCCAAGGAATACTTTCCACATGGGACCTATACTAAGTAGTATGGTGCGTGGTTCGACGAGAGTCCATCATATATGCTCCTAGCTAATACATTTATAGCATGTCCCAACCAAATTTTGAACTGCTGCGGTTTCTAAAGCTTCAAAAACGGGGTGTATCTTCCACATTTTTTTGCCAATCGTGTATCGATCCTTTGCCACTATATACATGATATATCTCAAGGTATGCAGGTATATTAATCATGTTTGGGTCAAAATACGACTTGGGTCATGTATATTGGACACATCACACGAACGCGGTCACATGGGTAAGATATACACACTCCTTAAGTATGGGGACAATTTCGCATTTTGGGCGTAAGTCTTGGTCCATTTTAAGCTTTGAGGCTAGATCTTTGCCTTGGTGAGTACTTCAGTACTTTAATATGACTTCAAAGTCTCCTTGGGATTTTTTGGGGATTTTTTGAACGTTTAGAACTACCGCTAGAGGTTCTAGAATGCGATTTTCAGACCCTGATTATGATGGAAATATTGAATTTCGACGGTACTACACCATGTCATGCGCATATGCGGCGATTAATACGGCTAGTATGATATTAACGGGCTTACAAAATTAGTTTTGGTGATACCCTCGAGGGTTAACAACATACGCACCAACCCGAGCTCGTGTAACAAGGCCTAGAGTTGTCGGTACCCTAGATCCTTGTGGTAGGATCTAGCATTTTAATTAAAATTCTGTGAAAGCACCCACCCAAACCACGCTAAGATTAAAGGTCAAACCATCGACATTTCAAGCAAACCAATGTTATAGATAATTCAAAAGGTTCATAAATATTGCCCCAAAGCATATGCCGGGCCAAGAAATACGGCATACAACGTCGCCATGCCCATTTGCGCTAGATCCTTGTGGGAGGATCTG
>LGRX02008767.1:0-21796 GCA_001247695.2 Cymbomonas tetramitiformis
CGAGGACAAAACCACCCAAGCATTTCTCGTACGTCGATGGATCTGGGATCGGATCCGACATACGAGAAAAGTTCATGCACGTGTGACGTCAGCTCAGTATAAATCGATGACAAAACCGCCCAAGCATTTCTCGTACGTCGATGGATCTGGGATCGGATCCGACATACGAGAAATGTGCATGCGCGTGTGACGTCAGCTCAGTATGAATCGAGGACAAAACCGCCCAAGCATTTCGTGGAAGTAAGTATGTGAAAATGCTTGCAGAGAAAGACAAACTTGTATATATTACTATGGATATGCATACGCGATATGTCTTGGAATCGGAGCAAACGGTGTAGGAGGGCGCGAATATGGGTGGCAGCACGAAACGGCGCCCCAATCCCACAAGCTTTAACGGTATGAATATCTACACCCCGAAACGTGTGTACAAAAGACATGTGATTGTGCTGCTGTGAGACTTCGCGTCAAGGAAGGGTTTACGTGTGTCTTACTAGATTGTTTGGTGACAGGGACGCATATCGGGGAAGGGTTATTGAACGTCACGCTCGTGCGGGATCAACGATCGTGGCTATTTGGGGTGTTATGTACGACTCTCCACATTACGCTGCTTGCAGTGAGCGTTTTTTTGGCGTTGTGTGGCTCCGACGCTGCCTACAATCCGGGACCGAATTAGGATATTCCTCCCGTTCTTATAGACTTGTTACCCCTTCTCGTAGAGGTTGGAGATTCCGCTCGCATTATACCTCTTGGAGTGTGGCCCCTGAAAGATGATGATATGGATACGCTTGAGACGTTGGTGGGGAAGATAGATTTGTTGTGCGAGGCCTGGACATCAGCAAAAGGACAAGGTGATATTAATCACGCTCACTCAGAGGAGGTTTGTGACGATGTGGAAATGTCAGACGAGTTGGAAGGTGGGCATGAGGAAACTTACGAACGTCCTAGAGGTCAATTGCCGCAAGTAAGTGACGGTTTTGAGGAGTTGACGCGCGGGAATAAGGGTTGGTGGGTCGAGAAGATGCGAACGGCATTTGGGAGAAGCCCTCACCGCATTGCGGGTGCGGTGAGGGCGTATATCGAGTCCCTTCCGGCGGGCTTGAGTTCGAAGGTGCACAAGGAGTGCAATGCGGCATTGGTGTCGTTAGGTGACCGGCGCGAGGAGACAGTGAAGAATTGTGTTGTGGCGAATTTGAGGGACGCGTTATCACGCTTAGCACGACGAAACACACGTGCGAACGTTAATCTAACGAGGGGGATAGCGGCTGCGGCATTTGGGAGCAACTTGGCCGAGGATAACTTGGTGCGTACGGCTTGCACGATGCTTGGTGTGCATCAACGCGTTGGAACGCTTGGGGTGGTCGGAAATTCAAACTTGAGGGAGGGGGCACACATGGGAACTGAGGAGAGAGGGCGTCGTGGCCTTTGGGAGGGCGTGATGCTTGCGGAACGGAGATTGTCTACCCGATGCTTGACAATGGCGACTTGTGCTCTTATTAGAGCTTTTTGGTTGCACCCGGACAACACTCGAGTTAGTCCTTGCAAAAAGGACGTCGTGTTGGCACGTGGCCCCAACACCGGTGCTTTGAGAACACCGAGGGAGTTCGTGAGCAAACATTGGTTGGAAGCCTCTCAACTAGTAATATATAGGAGGTTTCAAGCCAAGTACCCCGCTCTCAAGATTGGGCAACGTTCCTATGAGAAGCAAGGGGTGTGCAAGCCGCACAATGTTGTGCGGCTGCGAAGGAAGGACAACATATCTTCTTGTTGTAGGTACCACGAAGACATGAGAATGGTCCTTGAGGGCTTTGACAAGGCCCGAGAGGCGGTGCATTCACCATGTGCGTGCACTTCGGCGACATGTTGCCCACGGGTTCGAAGGACACCTGAGCATAGGCGAAAGGCGGTGGGGAACACGGGAATGGTTTGCACTATTGCAAAGGCGGGGAGGTCGACCTCAACTTTCGCCGAGAGCTTGTTGTGTCCGCGGGTGGGGGATAAGCATGCCATGGAGTGCTTGAGAGGGAGGTGCGAGAAGTGTGGCGGCTTGGCCAACTTCAAAGTGTGTGACAGTGAGGTGCGGCATGAGGCGCAAGTGCCGTGGTCTTGTTACGAGACTTGCGGCACAGGACAGATGGACGAGGATGGTAAGGAGATTCGGCGACTGCAGTTTGTGCAGAAGAAGACGAGGCTGGCCGCCTTGATCGCCAAGTTGCAGGCGCTGTTGCTGGGGCACGAGCCGGGGGCTTCGCCAAACTGTCAGTGCAAGGGGAACTTCTTAGTGAATAGCGCGACCGCAGGGCAACCGGAGGCATGGGCGTGGAAGAAGTTGGAAGGCTGCAGGGATTGCGCGTTTCTGCGGCCATATGCATATCACACTTTCATGGCATTACACCAGCAGCGGCAGTTTCAGACGTGCGTCAGGGATTTGCCACTGGGACATGCGGTGTTCTTGTTTGACTTCTCGGAGAATTATTCATTGAACATTCCTCGAGAAGTGCAAAGTCTGCATTGGATGGTGAAGCAGGCGACCATATTAGTCTGCGTGGTGTGGAGACATGCGTGTATGGCCGTGGATGGGGTGGAATCAACCGCGGAGAACCCAGTGCTGGTGAAGGATTACGTGTACTTGTTGAGCGATGACCGGAAGCACGATCACCGCTTCATTCAGTACATGCGGGAGTTGATCATCAGAGACTACTTCATCGCAAAGCCCTTGTTTATCCACGAGTGGGCAGATGGTTGTGCGGGACAAAATAAGTGCGCGGCAGGGTTTGCGGATGTGGCGAATAGCAAATACGAGTGGTCATTAGGTGTACCTTGCCAACGGAACTTCTTTGAGACGGCGCATGCCAAGGGGGAGCAGGATGGGGCGGGGGCGCATGGCAAGCACGCAGCGGCGGTGGCGGTCATATCAGAGGGTGACAAGTGGTATGCCCGCATCAATTGCGCTGCAGACCTGCATGCGTTCTGTTGCGAGAGATTGAGCCGACGTGCGGATAGCAGTTACGCCAAGGCAAGAGCGAGCTTCAATCAACGATTTTTTACTTGGTACCAGAGGACGCACGGCACGAGGAGGCAGGCGGATTGCATGCGGTGGATCACAATGCTAGTGCAGCATACCAGGCGGTGGATGGGACGCAGCGCTTGCATTCTGTAAGGGGGGGGGAGGGCGAGGGGAAGTTGATGGTACGTGAGCGTACATGGTATTGTGTGAATTGTTATGCGGAGTGTGTGCGCTCCATTCCGGACTCGGAGGGATGCTTGGAGACATCCCACGTGGATGCGTGGAGAGATGTGGAGTTGCGTCCGGCTACGGGCGCGGCCGCCGTGAGGATTCGCGGCATGGTGGAGGAGTATGCGGCGGGTGTGAGTGTAGCCGTGCGGCGTGGTAGCATCATGGCGGTGATGAAGGATCCTACGGACGCATCACATGCCTACTACTTGGTGAAGGCGCTGTCTGGTGTCACGGAGGTCGGCGGGAGGATCCGCCGTGATGACTATAGACAGACATTTGCTCCTGGAGACTCGGTGATTTCGGGGAGATACTTTGAGTGGACGGATCAAAACGTGCGAGATACATACACCTTAGATACTAGCAAGAAGTGCTTGATTCCGTGTGAAGCCGTACTAGCATGTGATGTTCGCCTAGTTAAGAGGGGGGATGTGCACATGCTACCGCTGAGGGAGCATCAGCGGTTGTTGGCACTTCTGTGAGATTCTAGTGTTATGTAGATGTATATATTGTATATATTGTAGGTACGGCCATGTTGCGGTGTATATTGTTATGACTTGCACATACTTGGAATAACTTCTCCATATCACGTGCTACATCTCACGCACCCGCAATATATGCAATTTCTGCTTTGCAGCCCTTTTTACAGACGAAATTAGCTCCCCAGCACCCCGTGAATATGACCAGATGTGAAATTTCGCTTCTCATTGCCTAGGTATGACCTCTAAATACTTCTCACAACTTCTAATAACTTCACCGTATCACGTGCAACATCTCACGCGCCCACGAGACATGCATTTTCTGTTTTGCAGTCAGTTTACAGACGAAATTAGCCCCCCAACGCCCCGTGAATGTGACCCGATGTGAAATATCACTTCTCGATGCCTAGTAATAACTTCTAGATACTTCTCACAACTTCTAATAACTTCACAGTATCATTTGCATATCTCACGCGCCCACGAGACATGCATTTTCTGTTTTGCAGTCAGTTTACAGACGAAATTAGCTCCCCAGCACCCCGTGAATATGTCCCGATGTGAAATATCACTTCTCGATGCCTAGTAATAACTTCTAGATACTTCTCACAACTTCTAATAACTTCACCGTATCATTTGCATATCTCACGCGCCCACGAGACATGCATTTTCTGTTTTGCAGTCAGTTTACAAACGAAATTAGCTCCCCAACGCCCCGCGAATGTGACCCGATGTGAAATATCACTTCTTGATGCCTAGTAATAACTTCTAGATACTTCTCACAACTTCTAATAACTTCACCGTATCATTTGCATATCTCACGCGCCCACGAGACATGCATTTTCTGTTTTGCAGTCAGTTTACAGACGAAATTAGCTCCCCAGCACCCCGTGAATATGTCCCGATGTGAAATATCACTGCTCGATGCCTAGTAATAACTTCTAGATACTTCTCACAACTTCTAATAACTTCACCGTATCATTTGCATATCTCACGCGCCCACGAGACATGCATATCCTGCTCCGCGGCCCATCTGCGACTTGTATAGCAGCCCTGTGGCCACAATAATTATCGAAAATGCAAAATATTGCATTCGGGTGATTTCTTATAACTTCTAACATGTTCTTGAAACTTCTTGCGACTTCTTAATGCCATTTTCATTGATTATGCAATTTATAGTGCAAGCCCGTCCACCTAGCCGTGCTACATGCCCACTACATTAAGCCGCCTCTTATTTTCCCGACATCTTCAACCGTTTTTGCCGCACACCCTGTGTGCTTCGATTTACCGTTGGACAAACGTTATTTTATTCCCGCAATGGCTACTACCCGACGTGAAGGGCTTGGTTCAGCTCTGCGTGCTGCCCGCACGCGGCAACCCGCCACCCCGTCGCATTCGCCCTCGGACTCGCAGAGTACCCCTGTTTCATCCTGTGGGCGCCGTAGAATTGTGGGGACATCTTCGTTACGCTCTAAGCCGACATCTACAGTCAACGCCCCTTCGGCTTGCTGGAATCTGTATAGGCAGCCCTGACTGGGAGTCCCGGTGCAGGCCCCTATGACAGACCCCTAGGCCAACACTGGACTGCTGACTGATCTGTAGGCTCGTGCTGTGACACACGCTGTGTCACAGGTAGGCTAGACTCCGTTACTGTTGCGAAACCGTTCGGGGTATATCTAGCTTAGGGTTTATCTTATTATGGGAGTTTATCCAGACAGAGTTCGAGACCCTCTGATATCTAGTGAACTAGGATATTCCGGTAGGTCGTGGCCCCATCCACGCTATATTCCACAGCTTATTTGGCCATGATTGGCTAAAACAGCCGCTTTGGTACAGTACGTGGTGCGCACCGGCGCATTTGGGTATGAGTGGGAATTTGAGTTGACCAGTTTGTGAGCGTTTGAGCCGCAGCTATGGGGGTTCGACCTAGAGCAGGCCTCGTTGACGCAATGTTCATTTACGATTTATTGCCTGCCCTGATCCAGCACGCTACCGCTTCTTGGGTTGGTGTCTGCAGCACCTCCGACTTCGACGACGTTCTCCAGTGCCCCTCGCTGCTATGGCTTTCCCGCTCCTCACGTGGCTGTGAAGTCACATTTTCCCCACGCCGTTACCCTTACGCGCCCCAGCGTACCACCTCCCATCAGGCATTCCAAATGATGGTTTCTACAAGATCCAAGAAGTCCCTTATGAGGGACTCAGACATTGACGCCTCTCTGAGACTGACCGACGCGGTGCGCAACACGCCCACGGTCAAGACCCCGACTTTTGCGAATCCCGCACCTACTTCCAACGAGGACGCCGCGACGTTGCCACCAGGAAGTATTTGCAGGAGCAGTCCAAGCTCGTTGACGAGATCTACAAGCAGCGGCTGCATCGGTCTTGGGCCAAGGGTATCCGCGAGGATATCCTTGGGGACAAGAAGCATTATTTCAGCGGCACGACTGACGCGAACCTCCTCTCCGACATGGTGGTGCAGCTTCGTACGGAGTTCGCGTCCGCTGGACTGGAGCTGGCCTCGTTCGATCTGGACGAGCCTATGGCTCTGGTGGTGAGCAAGGTCAACGGCTTGCTCTACGACGTGCTCCAGCTGGTCATCGAGAAACACAACAACGCCCACGTCTGGCTTACGGGGACGGACGCGTCTGCTGACCGAGATGGGCGGCGTGCTCTGGTGGACATCATCAAGCGCTGCGTGCCGCTGGCGTTGCGGGAGTCTTTCCAGCAAGAGCGCATGCGGCTCTCAGCTATCCCGCCAACGTTGACCCGCAACCCGTTCTGGCTCGGGAGCAGCGTTTGGTGCGGGACAACAAGGCAGCTGACTGGACGCCCACCGAGGCCACCAGGAAGCTCAGCTTGTACACCCGGCTTGGCCCGGTGTTCTACGCCGCGGTTAAGGTGCGCTATCCCATGGTAGCCGATCTTGCGACGGTTTCCCTCAGTGCCCTTCGCTCTCTGGTGGTGGAGATTTACCAGGCGTGGGCGGCGACGGAGGCCGGAAAGGCTGCCCTGGCCAGCCCCTCTTCTGGTGGCGCGTCGGCTTTGCTCTCCAGCGACGAGCACCAGGTGCTCCTCGGCAAGATCCAGGAGTTGACTGAGCTGGTGCAGCGGCAGTGCGGGGCGGCTCAGCCGGTGGTGCAGCGGCAGCGGGATCCGCCACAGCGGCAACACGGGCAGCGGCCGCCGCAGGGACGCCAGCCGCAGCGGCAGGGGCAGTCCCAGCGGGGCTTTCGCATGGGTGTGAACAACCCACCCGCCGTGGGCTTCGATCGCGACGAGCAACGGGCGAAACCGCTCTGTATTCGCTGCAAGAAATCCGGTAAGGAACTTTATCACTTCTACCGCGACTGCCCTCTTGGCGGTCGCCAACATTCCCCTGGCACGGCCGCGGCTTTCTGCATTCCCATCGACGACGAGGATGCGGAGGGCGTGCACGCCCTCGCCATGTGTGCCGTGTTCCAGGAGGCGGCGGATGAGGGGGCGGACGCCTTTGCCCGTGCGGCGACGGTATACGGCCCGCCAGCGGTGCTTTGCGGGGGCGTTGTGGGGGGCATTGACGTGTCAGCCTACGGCTTCTCCGTGGACGCGGCGCGCCCAGTGACGGAGACACCCGGTGAGGACATCCTCCGACGGCTGGACGACCTCGCGGCAGAGGTCAACGCGGCCGTTGAGCCTAAGGTACACTACACTCACGCCTCCTTCCTGCCGTCTGGGGGCATTGACACGCAGGCTTCGGCTCTGGTGTGTGACCCTGCCGAGGCAGAAAACACACCAGAGGAGCAGGTTCCGGCAGGTGGTGCGGCGGCATCGGCATCCGCCGTGCCGGCCCCTGCTATGCCTGTCTTGGAGGATGCGAAGGAGCTCCTGGAGCTCTACGGCTACGGCGAGCCCGTGTCCCTTAAATCGGCACGGGTGACCACTACGGAGAACACGGACGGTGAGTTCAAGGGCGTTGTGGAGAATGTCAACCACGCCGCGGTTGTGCCGGTCGATCTAACTGGCTACGACACGGACGACTACGAAGACCTCGCCGACGGTAGCTTCCGGCTGAAGCCGCGGGCTCCTGCCATTTCGGCAAATCATGCGTCGGAGCCTGCAGCCCAAGCACCTCACTCTGGTGGTGCTCTGGGGGATTGGAGTGGCGGTGCTCACCGCACCTCCGGTTGCGGCAAGCCGCCATGGGGCTTCCCCGCTCAGCCGGGTTTGTGGGGGATGCCCTTCCTTCTTTCCTTCCTTCTCTTGATTTTTGTCGTGGGAGTGGGAGCTGCCGCCTACCAAGGTTGGCAATCAGATGGGAATCAGACGATCAGATATTCAGATCGGAATTCAGGTTTCAGATTCAGATCAGATCAGGTTTTTTTCAGATGGTTTCAGATGTTTCAGATGTTTCAGATGTTTCAGATGACGAGCCCTAATTATCAGACAAAATCAGACGACGCGTCTTAATTATCAGAAAAAATCAGACGACAGGGATGATTATTAGGGTTTATCTATCAGGACATCGCATACAACCATAAATACGGTCCGTAACTATTTCTCATTGACTCGTTTGTTTTTTAATTTCGGATATTCGGAAGGCCTAAAACCCTAAACACAAAACCCCTAAAACCCTAAACCTGGGGAGCCCTAAAACCCTACATCGTGAAACCCTAATAACCAAAACGCATCAAACCCTAAAACCCTAAGCCGTGAAACCCTAAACCCTAAATGATATTCAAACCATAAACCCCTAATATATATTAAACCATAACCGATGAAGGCCCTTTTTCCATTTCATTTTATAATATCTTTATCATTATGTAATATCTGTTTTCATTATGAGTTTTTGAGATTTTGAATTAAAAAAACCTAAATAAATTATTGATGGATGTGTAAAGCCTAATGGTATCATTTGGTGCCACGTGCTAATGATACATTGCCCAAAACGCCTTCGGGGAGTCTTAATTTTGCCCACAACACCCCATGCACAAGCCCGTATGAATATCGGGGACAATTTTTCAGATGTTTCAGACATTTCAGACGTTTCAGATCAGATCAGGCGTTTCAGATCTGAATTCAGATCTGAAATCATCTGATTGCCAACCTTGCCGCCTACACGGCGGCCAATGAGATCGACCCCGTGCAGGTATCGGGTCGGGCTGCATCGCAGCCGCTATGCTGTGCAGGGGTGATTTATGTATCTACTCTGGTATCACGGAGCTGGACCCCGTCACTCTGGATGCGGTGCTGCACTCCCTGGGTGCCGCGACGGTGGTTCACCAGCCGCCTGACCTACTGGAGAGCAGTACTGCAATCGGCCACGGTGGACATTGTGGCGACGGTGCTCCTCTGACCTTTGACCCCGAGTAGTTTACTTCTGGTTCTGGCAGTACACCACTTTTCTAGTGGTGTGCTGAGATGTACTTTGACCTCAACTTGGTCTTCAATCTGGTTTATGCTTTTACTTTGACAACTTTGAATTCTTCAATCTGACTTGCTGGTGCAGACTTTTTCAGTAGTTTAGCAGGACACTCATTGCCTGTATGCTTTTGCTCTTGTACTAGCTAGAGGGTTCCAATTTGTGTATCAGAATAGCACAGTTGGATTAGCAGTTAGGACCTGTCACCCTGGCTTCTACCCTAGCAACTTACATTTCTGACTCTCCTAGCCAGTCACCACCCACAATGCTGGGGTGGTGTGCTGGAATCTGTATAGGCAGCCCTGACTGGGAGTCCCGGTGCAGGCCCCTATCTATGACAGATAGACCCCTAGGCCAACACTGGACTGCTGACTGATCTGTAGGCTCGTGCTGTGACACACGCTGTGTCACAGGTAGGCTAGACTCCGTTACCGTTGCGAGACCGTTCGGGGTATATCTAGCTTAGGGTTTATCTTATTATGGGAGTTTATCCAGACAGAGTTCGAGACCCTCTGATATCTAGTGAACTAGGATATTCCGGTACGGCTTTCGACTACTTCAACGACCCCGACGTGTTGGGGACTACGTCCGTGGAGGAGGGCCGCGAGGAGGAGTACGTCGACCAGCTCGCCTACGCATTCCAGTATGGCAGCGATCTCCTATCCTTCCTCAAGTCCACTGGCCTCAAGATGCCCGCTGGGTATACTCTGGACACCGCTACTGCCGACGTTGACTTCAGCGCCCTACTTTCTGGATTGGCTCACGTGCTTTATCCCGTGTCCTACCACGAGGAGGCGGCGAAGCTTCTCGACCTGGAGCACGACCACGAGTTTTACCACGTCACCATCAGCGAGCTCCTCTTCAGCATTCTCCCACATCCACTTCGTGGGAACGCTCTTAGCGTTTATCACGAATGTGCCCGCCACCACCCCGCCGACGGCCGCTACGCTCTGCAGCGGCTACGGTACGAGGTCGAGGGCGTACCCGACTCCGACGGCATGCGTTTCTGGACCCAGCTGCGGGCGGTTGTGCTCACCGAGACCGAGGACCCCGCCCCACAGCTTGCCCTGACTCGACGCCTTGGTGACCGTCACCAGAAACTCAAGCCCAACTACAACGACTCTGACCGCGTTGCGGACCTCTGGCACGTTTTGTCAGAATCCGCCAAGAAATCGCCGTACGTGGCCCCCCTTTATTTGGTTGTGCTACGCGAGTTGCGGGCGGGTGCCACTTTCACCTTTGCCCGCCTTGCCTTTCGCATTCGCCTCGCGTTTCGGGACGAGAGCCCCCTCGCCACACTCTCTCCCTCTTCCGCCCCTCCCGCCGCTTCCGACATCCCGCCCGAGGGTTCCGGCTACCGCCCCAAGGGTGGCGGCCAGAAGCCCCCTCAGCACTCTCCTCGCTCCGTTGCCATGGCTCTCCGGGCCCAAAAGCAATCCTTGGCGCCCTTGGAGGGCAAGTGGGTCGCTGACTCACCCGCCTCGCTTTACCGCAAGTGGGCGGGTACCGGATTCCCCTGCACCGTGTGCTTCCGGCTCTTGAACGTCACGGACGCTCATCCCGACACGCGTGGTGCGTGTCCCTGGGTGTGCATCGAGGCCTTCGCCAACGACAAGCATTTGGAGATGTCCAAGCCGGCCGCTCCCCGCCCGTCTCTCGACGCGTCCGTTGCGGTAATGTCATTGCCGCCGCCCGCAGTGGACACACCTGCCCCACCTGTTGAGGGGCAGGTGGTTGCGGCGTTCCAGTCCGTGCGGCTTACTGAGCTCACACCTGGTGGTGGCGACGCGATCGACCCCGTCGGCACCGGCGCTCCGGTGGTGTCTGCGGAGAGTGCGGACACCTCCCCGCCGCCTGATGGACCTGAGGAGCCTGCCTGCTTCGGCGCCGCATTTCTCGATGAGGACGACACCTGGCCGGCTTTCCGCCCTTCTTCGATTTGGTTGCGAGCCCAACTCCGCTGTCACCGGCGATGTGGAGGGCAACTTCCCAAAACCCTGAGTTAGACATCGGGCTAGAGATGTGAGATTCAACTAGCGCCACAACATGGATTTGCCTCTAGCTAGGTTGAGAAAGGCCTCTTTGAGTTGACATCTTAACATTTCTTTTAGCCGCCTGTCCGGGTGTACCGGCTGGCCCTGCAGTGCACCTCCCGCCTTCGGGGTGAGGTGGTGTCACGGGGATGCCAACTTTCCCCCCTACGGTAATCACTCACCTTTAAAAAAACCGGAGATTTGGGGTCAGCCAGCTAATTTCACCAACTTGCGTACCCCCACCCCCCCCGCCAGCGCCAGCGTCCTATGGAATCGGTAAGAATTAGCAAGTATTTTCTTTCAATCAGCCAGCAATTTTCTTAAAAGTCCAATGATAAACCCTTAAAACGGCGACATTTTCAAAATTTTCCGCCTGCGGCGCCAGCACCCATATTTCTTATTTTCGACTATTTCATAGCTCAAAAAAACCAGTCAGCGATTCTCACCAACTTGCGTACCCCCCCCCTGAAAAGCTGGCTGGTTTCTTATCGGCGGGTTTTCTTAAAGGCGAGTGATTACTGTAGGGGGAGCAGTGGTGCACCCTTCTGTCACCCCTCGCCTGGTTGTCACTTGCAGTGTTGTCCGCGTCACTGTGTCACAGGCTCCCGAACCCTAAAGCCTGCTTAACATTTGTTTTATCCGACTTTAGACTCTACCAGCCTTGACACGCCTGCCTTTTCCGTATCACAGTGACAGTATATATATCCCCTGTTCTATGACGAAAATCGGACGCTCCACAGAAACCGATTTCACGAAGGCTCGGGTTCTCATCCGGTTCGTTAAAGCCGTAAGCGAATGTTGCTTCAGGCTCTAAAACTGCTTTTCGAGGTCGTATGTATGGCTGGCCTGCAGCCATGCTTATTCATGATGCATCCTTTAATATTATGGCATGATACGTATACACAACAATATATGAAATGTACAAGGTCTTATTATTATGACAGAGACGGTGGAATAACAGCGGATATATTCGACAACGGTGGGATATATATGTTTTTATTCAGTCTCCACAAACTCTGTGAAGCTTCTGGGACGAGATGCTCGGGTGGTCTCACAGTCTAAGATGCATGAAAATAAAATACAGGGGGTTTTATTTTCCCCACCACTGATGACGGAGCTGACCTGGCACCTTGGGTCGAGGGGTGACAGAAAGACCAGAGCTCCCGGGGCTGTGTCTCCATGGGGCATAGGGGCAGATGCCGTCGGTGTCCGTGTGACCGGTCGTGACGGCCCACAGGCGGAAGCACGTCACGCACGGCATGCCGGTGCCGTCCCAGACGAGGTAGCGCCCGCCACTCTCGTTCTTCTTCCATGTGCCCTCCGGCGGGATGAACTTGCGCCTGCCAAGGGCGTAAACAGACCCGACAGGCTCCTTCCCGCCACCACCACCGGTGCGGGTAGCACCACCAGACGCCGGCGGAGCAGGCGCGGAGAGTCGGGCAAGGGGGGACTCATCCCGGAAAATCTTACCAAGCCGCAGAGTGAGGGAGGCGAAGGTGAAGTTGTTGTTGGTGCCAAGCTCGCGCAGCACCACCAGATACAATGGCGTGACGTAGGGTGACTTGGCCGCGGACGATCGGAGGACGGTGTAGAGGTCCTCCACAAGGCTGCGGTCGGAGTAGTCAGCGTGCAGCCGGCGATGCTTGTCCGCGAGGGTGCGCACGACAGCCAGTTGGGTGGCGGGCTCGATGGTCTCGTCAATCACGGTCGAGCGAAGGCGGACCCAGAAACGATGCGTGTCGGGGTCGCCAATGCCCTCCACCTGGTAACGCAGGCGCTGCAAAGCGCAGCGCCCGTCGTGCGGGAAAACGTAGGCGGACTCCTCGTAGAGGGAGAGCGCCATGCCACGAAGCACAGTAGGTAGCACAGTAAAAATAAGCTCGTTGGTGGTGTAGTGGTAGACGTCGTACTCGAAGTCCAGATCCAGAAGTTTGAAGACCTCGTCGCGGGAAATAGGGCCGAAGACGTGAGACATGTTCGCCAGCAGTACGGCGAAGTCAGTCTCGGAATCAGGTCCATCCAAGGAGAGGCCCACGTTCGACTTGAATCCATGGGAGCGAAGGAGCTTGGCCAGCTCCTCCCCATAAGCGAAGGCGTAGTCCAATTTCTCAGTAAACTCAGCACGTTGGGAAGCTCGTACAGGCGTGGATGTCCATACGCTGCTGTCGTGATGGAACTCGACAGCAGTGGGTGAACGCGATACCGGCGTAGGGCGGGTAATGAGCGTCGACATAGGCACCACTGGGTCGCCAGACGAATCTCCCAGACGGGCTGGAGGCACGGGGGTAGGGGAAGCCCCGCCCGTGGGTCGGGCAGCGCGAAGGCGGCTGGCAAGCGTAATGCGTTCTGCGGACATAGTTGGGAGTACGTAATGCGAAATGTTGAAAAAGTTGGTGTGACAACGGTCCACTATGGGAAAAGTAAATAAGTGAATGTAAAGTGAATTTGTGAAAAACATGTTAATGCACATGAATGCGTCGATGCGGTCGAGGATAAAGTGCTCGAATAATTTCCCGGTGTCAAAGGGCACGCGGGGTGAAGATGGTGGCGAAGAGGACGAAGGTGCTTTGCCAAATCACGCGAAAAGGGACGTGTGAACCGCACAAGGTACGGGATCAAAGAAAATGAAAGCGTGAGCCAAGCAGCCAACTCGCCAGTGGTGAAGCCCAACACCTGACAGAGACGGTGAAATAACAGCGGATATATTCGACAACGGTGGGATATATACGTAGTTATTCAGTCTCCACAAACGCCGTGAAGCTGGGGCGAGCGAGATGCTCGGGTGGTTTCACAGTCTAAGATGCATGAAAATAAAATACAGGGGGTTTTATTTTCCCCACCACTGATGACGGAGCTGACCTGGCACCTTGGGTCGAGGGGTGACAGAAAGACCAAGCTCCCTCCCCCCAGGGGGGTGGAAGTCTGTGTCTCCATGATATTACGCACCCTCGGTTTCGCTGCTTCAATCGCGGAGAAACGCCGACGCAAATCCAAGATGCCACGAGGCTTCAAAGGATTTGCGCGTTAACCTTGATGCTAGACAACGGTAAAAGCGAGTTAGATAATATGACTACTTCAAAAGTTGGGAAATGGTGCGCGCATTACAAGTGGAGGATGAGAGAAGTCTTTAATTATGGAGATGCATCACTTGAAGATATCATCAAATATTGTGAAGACATTGAATTTGACAAAGATGAGATAGATCATATAATGAAGTTAAATTTGCAATATAATTGTTTGTCAATGGATGATATTCAATAAGCTTTAGAATGTGCTTTAATAATTAGAAGCATAGAAGATGCTGATGAAGAAAGTGATGATGAAGAAAGTGAAGAAGATAGTGATAAAGAAGATAGTGATGAAGGCAAATGACTCCATTAATTTAAATATTATGTTACATTATAATGTAAGAAACAATTGTGTCAACTATTGAAGAAATTTTAGCACGTGCACATTGTAAAAACGTTGAAGAAGAAGAAATGATGATTGAGTGGTATGTTAAAAATACTCCATTTCCTACTTATGAACAAATTGAAAATTATCTTGAACGAATAATGACAAGGAATCGTGATGCATTTCATCTTTATAGTGAATATTGTCATTGGGTGTATGAGGATATGAAATATATATATGAAAATCCTACTAATAAAAGTTTTTTACAAGATATTTGAGTGCACATAAATTCACGAGGAGGAAAGCAAACCATGCAAGCGGTTTATTATCTAATTTGATTTTGTTCTCCAATGAAAAATTGTAAAATAAGATGCATAAAATGTTGGTTTAGCCTTTTAGATTTATATTGGGACGGAATAGGAGAGTGGTTAGGTTAAAACTAAATTAGCTTATTTTTTATTTACTTGCAATATATCTTTATCATTTTTATTTTATCTTATCGTCTTATCTTATCTTATTTTACTTTTATTTTATTGTAGATTTATTTTACTTACATTTAATCATGTAAGTTATTCTCTATTTAATACGTTATTACTTCTTGTATTCTATAGTTATTTATTTTTGAGTTTTGGAGGGGGGCTATAATCGGTAGTATACTACTAGTATTCCAAAACACGAATGCCGGTACCGTCTATAACGGAGCGCAGGTTCCGTCTGCGAGCCCAGTCCATCACAGTGAGGGACGCATGCCAAAAACGTAAACGAAGCGCGGCCATCGCGGTTCTTAGAGGGATGCAGTTCGCTAGGGACAGGCTCAAGTAGCGCTGCTACCGTGCCATTTCTTGTCATCTACGACTGCCTCACATATACAGTACGATGCCTCCAGTTCAATCCCTTACACGCATGGCTACCACAACGCTGACCACCAAGCGAGAGCATGTGTCTAGCAGAAAATTCGTCGATAACTTTACCTACACCAAACATCCCTCAACGATGGCACAGTATTCATCGTGAGGAACCAGCTAATCAGGCTGCACAGATTCCGAAAGCGCATCACACAAACCAAACATGATAGCGAAATACACATACGCACACATAGTCGGCAGTCATAGCACAGATAATTCGCGCTACGCCTGTAACGAAATCTCGAAATGTCGATACGCACTGTGCAATCTACGTAGGCAACAACATGCCGTCAGAGCATTTCAGCAGCTCCACAGTTCCAAGAAATTCAACTTCGAAACTTCCCACTTTCGAAAGGTGCTTTCAACTCGGCTCACAGCGGTAATTTGAAACCCGCCCGTCTGATCAGAGTTATCGCCATCGAGCTTCACCATCGCCAGCGCCACGCCTATGATCGTGAGCGATCTTGATGAATCATGATTTTGCGATTGCCTCGCGGTCGTGTCGGATCACGACCTTTTGCGCGAGCGCGAATCCGCGACAGCGACATCGATAGCGCATCGCGATATCAGACATATATATATATACATATTCTCTATTCGTCGTAAATTAGTATTCCCCAGAATACTATTATTTTGGCCTTCGAAGGGGTCACTCAAAGACGATATTAATGGTCGATTCACGATCGCGCACCTAGGGGGTTTTTAAGGTACGTGTCTTATTGGGAAAACTTGAAGAGGGTGTGGGCACTCGGGAATTGCAAGTATAATCGCGCGTGCCCTCTTTGGTGACCCCTATAATGCATCGAAACATGCCAAAATTCGACTTTGAGCGCAAATAATAGGGTTCTCAAGTTTATGCGCATTTATACATATCTTAAACTTATCTAGGCACCAAGGGCGGAATATATGTCGCATATATGATCCCAAAGCCTATCACTTTTGGTTGTTTGATGACATTTGATCGATATGCGGGTGAAAGGCACGATTTCGCGATGGTATTCCGGGGAATACTACGTTAATTTGCGCCATCACTTGTTCACCGCGCGCCTCACGAATGACTCCGCAAGTCCTCCCGATAGCCGCGGAAAGCCTTACGCAAGGTTATGATATCATCAAATATATCCTAAACGATGTCCCGACAACGGGGCAAAGCCTCTACACATGATTTACGAGTCCTATCATGTCGATTGCCAACATGACCGATTTCTCCATTTACCACACTTACGTAGACTAAAAAAATAGCTACAAGTAAGGGTTTGATGCTATAGTATACCATATAGCATTCGGAAGTGCAATGTAAAAAAATGCTGTGCTAAGATACACTTCGAAATATACTTACTGAGCTATGCAAGGCATGTGTGATAAGAGTGGACCCCATTTATACCTCGTGAAACTCTAAAATAATAGTATTCCGGAGAATACTAACTTTTCGAGACATATGTGCATACTACTATGCACGCTCAGATCCCGCAAAGGGTCCGGGGGGTGTTTCTCGTAGTCCGAAATATCACATTAAATCAAGCTCTTGCGATATAGGACACTAGGATGCCAATTGAGTGGATTACTAGCATGCTATTTGTGTATACGTACTAGTACGCTATTTGCGAGGTCCCGGGACCTTTTCAACACTCAACTATTCACCTAAAATCCCACAAAGGGCCCGGTGGGTGTTTCTCGTAGTTCGTAATATCATATTAAATCATGCTCGTGCGATATAGGACACTATGATGCCCATTGGGGGGATTGCTAGCACACTACTTGTGTATACGTACTAGTACGCTGCCTGCGAGGTACCGGGACCTTTTAAACACTCGACCATGCACACTCAAATCACACCAAGGGCCCGGTGGGTGTTTCTCGTAGTCCGAAATATCACATTAAATCATGCTCTTGCGATATAGGACACTAGGGTGCCAATTGGGTGGATTACTAGCATGCTATTTGTGTATACGTACTAGTACGCTGTTTGCGAGGTCCCGGGACCTTTTCAACACTCAACTATTCACCTAAAATCCCACAAAGGGCCCGGTGGGTGTTTCTCGTAGTTCGTAATATCATGTTAAACCATGCTCGTGCGATATAGGACACTATGATGCCCATCGGGGGGATTGCTAGCACACTACTTGTGTATACGTACTAGTACGCTGCCTGCGAGGTACCGGGACCTTTTCAACACTCGACCATGCAAACTCAAATCACACAAAGGGCCCGGTGGGTGTTTCTCGTAGTCCGCAATATCATATTAAATCATATTCTTGCGGTATAGGACACTAGGGTGCCGATTGGCATGATTACTAGCATGCTACTTTCGCGTATGCGTACTGGTACGCCGTCTGCGAGGTCCCTGGACCTTTTCAACACTCAAATATGCACCTGAAATCCCACAAAGGGTCCGGTGGGTGTTTCTCGTAGTTCATAATAGCATACTAAACCATGCTTCTACGATATATGACATTAGGATGCCCACTGGGGGAATTGCTAGCATGCTACTTGTGTGTACATACTAGCTTACAAATATACGAATAAACGAGTCTCACCCAACGTCCATCGAGCGGCGCGCGCGATATTCAGGTCGATCGATATCGATGAACCAGCATTTTTCTGAGATAGTTTAGGTCATAAACATGACCTTAGATTATGTTAATTGGCATATTTTCATATTTCATATTTTCATTATTTTCGCAAGGCGGTTTTCCCGTAGTATTTTGGGGAATGCTAAAAAGCCATATAGTATTCTCCAAAATACTATCGACGAATAGAGAATACATGTGTGTGTGTGTGTGTGTGTTTTTAATATACGCGCGACCCCCAACCTACGTACGTGAATTACGCGCAGTGTACGTGTCTCAACCTATCTAAGATTTACGCATAATGCGTGTTGAGATTTGCCCGGCAGCCCTCCTGGGATACCCGGTGTAGACCCATGGCAAACCAATTTCGTGCGCACCGTGTCACTGTGTGACATGTCACATCGCGGCTTGTCGGCCTTATTACACTTGCTGATGACCCTTTGCGAGTCATGAAACATATCTGGACCGACTTTGCTCGCACCTAAGTAAGAGCAAGGGAAGAAACAATCAGCAATAGCCCGTTGTGTGTGCCGACACAAAGCACACATCACACAACGCAAACCATAAAGCCCAGAGCCCACTACCAAGAGCAGAGAGCACACAACCCAAAGCCCTAAGCCCGGAGCCAAGAGGAAATGGTGCAAAGCCCGCGAGCCCAGAGCCCATAGCACAAAGTCCATTGCCCAAAGCAAACATCACGGAGCCCAAAGACCACAACACGGAGCACAAATCCCAAATCCCAGCGCCCAGCGCCCAACGCCCAACGCCAAACGCCGAGTGCCCAGCGCGCCCTGCGCCCAGCGCCCAAAGCCCAGAGCACAAAGCACAACGCCCATACGGCACAAAGCTCATTGCCGCAATGCAACGCAGAAGTCCACCTCGATAACGCCGCTCTTATCACCGCAGGGCGCTTGCACAAGGTGAGATCACTATTCAGGAATGGCTTCGTTAAAGCTAGCTTGTTCACAACCCTGTCAATCATTGTTTTATCTTCGGTTCACTTGGAGGTAGCAGGACTTTCTTCAAACCTGTATTTAGTTCAAACGATGTTCATGATCTGACCCTTGTTCAAACAAACAAACCTGAAACGACCGACAACTAAAAAACATTAATTGATGCGTATGGCCTGCCAGCGGTTTCGAAGTTCCACGAGGAGCAGGAATCCATTCCACCACCTCTCCAACCCCATAGCATACTCTTACGGCCGTATGAGTACGGCGATGGGGTTGGAATGATGTACCATGTGGATCGCGACGCGGAGGACTGCATCCAATGTTCTTTGATAGTTGCATTGGAGGCCTTCCCCGGGGACAGGGAGTGTGTGAAGCTGTCGGATGGAAGGAAGGTGGGTGTCAGTGGGCCCGGCGGAGGGCGAGGTGCTGGTACGGTATTGAACAAGGATTGAGGGCATAAGGTAACCCCCTGCGCTGGTCCTCGGCGAACGACCATGGTTGATGTACTCCTAGCTCCAAGTACGGGTTGAATAAGAGGAGTTCGGATAATGATGAAGAGGAGGCGGAGCTGGAGGCTGAGCTTACCTCGAGGTAGTGGAATGGCATCGCCGACCGGCGAGCATATACCAAAAATTTGGGGAAATCCGGATGGCCAGGGATGGCGCTATGTTGTATACAATACTCCTTTCTTCTCATCATGCTGCGTCGGCTATAATGGCATTTTTGCGCATCCGCAGACCACCTTTCCAAGCCTTGACGGACCCCCATGCAATGATGGACGGCGGGATATTGAGCGCCGAATGGCACAAACTATTTGAAATGTACGAAACAATTATGGGCTTGCACTTTTTATATTAGATACTTTGCAACAGTGTTGTGTTATGGTTCCGAACCCTAGAACCCTGCTTAGCCCATCCGGAACATTCGTGACACTTTACGACAAACCCGGGAACTCCCCATGCTTACATTCCAAAGCGGATTCGGTCCGAAATGAATATAATTAATTCAATTGCACTTGAGCTTGCACAACAGGCGTGGTAAATGCTTGAAACAATGTTGTTTTATGTATCCGAACCATGCTTGGCCCATCCGGGACATTACGGCCATGTTTGAATTTTAAGCACCCTCCGCTTGTATGCGCACAACGACTCCAAGCCTTACAAAAGACGTCAAGACGCGCCTGGGTTGCAAAATTGTTGTAGGGAATGATTGCAAACTATAATAAATACCCCTACATCATGCAACATATCATTCCGAACCCCTTTTTCTGACACGTCATTTTTGGCACCGACCCGTGGGCCATTTGCCTTGCAAATTTATATATATGTGCCCGTTTTGTCTAACAACTGTCCAACTAGTGTCTCACAATGCCAGGTCAGCACCCTGGCTGACGTGGCCCAATCATGTGTAAGTTAAGTTCAATATGGTGATCCAAAAACGGGCACATATATATTGGACCCGAGGGCGCCCCTAAACGTGTCGGGTAACAACAGCACAATGCCGTGTGTATATATATAGCCTTATGGGCCCTTTTGGCCACTAATGGGCCCTTTTGCACTACTGAGAGCCACGTCCTATCCGGCCTAGGACCGCTCCTCCCATCCTTAACCCATTCTTTGGCATTGGGGAGCGGTAGCACCAACTGCGGAAAATGCCCCGGCCGCGCGCGCGGTGTCGGTGATGAGTCGCAGTGCCTCGTCCAACTCCGAGTCCTCGAACCAGAGCCACATCAGGAAGTGGGGACGGCGGTACCAAACCACCTGCGGGAGGACAAGGTCCGCGACCGTGCTGTGGTAGTGCGCCAGGTCGGCATTGACGGTGGCCAAGCACTCGAGGCCGGGAGGCGGAGCACCGAGGTTGTTCATGCCACCAGTGAGTGCCGGGCTGACGTCCCAGCGGTTCTCTTTCATAGCACGTTCCTTGGAGTGTGCAGTCATCATGGTTTCCATAAGCCCCTGCGGGAGCTCTTCGGGGCGCATCAGCGTGCCGCACGGTACAGCAAAGTGCATGGCGGAGATCTTGTCGGAAGGGGACACATCGGCGGACAACGGGCCATACAGCTTGGTGCTGGCAGCCTTGCGCGGCATCAGCTCTTCCATGCTCGCTGGCGACGGCATTACCCGGGCTCCGACGTCAATGTAGTTACCTCCAGCCGACGCCGGGGGCGCTCGCAGGTGGGCGAGCGGGTAGGCGGGGTTGCCGATGTGCGCGAGGGGCACGGAGACGGAGCGCGGATAGATGCGGTATTCCGTGGCCATGTCATACCAACTGGGGAACTCCATTGCTTCGAGGCGCGATGTATCGACGTGCACGTAGAAATTGACGTCGGTCAGGAGATAGAGCTGCGAGCGGTAGATGTAGGTCGGTAGCGACAGCCGTTCGCCTGAGTGCGCCGCGTCCTCGTTCCACTGGTTGCGGTAGTCGCGGATGGCGCACGGCCAGCACAGCGGTACGCAGAACATGCACGTGTGGCAGCAGTCGAACTTGCCATTCTTTGGGTCACACTTGACGCGGTCGGCCATTATGCTGCACAGAGCATCCTCGGAGATGCGCCACGCACCGAGGAGCGTCTCACCCGGGCCGATGACGCTGGCCGCGAAGGTGCGGTCCTTCTGCGTGGCGTTGCCCTTGATCATGTCGATGGATTAGTTGGGGCGGCGTCTTGTAGAATACAACCTGTCAAATGCAAAGTTTCCTTGCGCCTGCATTAACACAGATTGCGTATTAGGGTTTGGCGAATTCGAGAAACCCTAAGGCGACTGAGTTGCGACTGAGTTGCGACTGAGTGGCGATTGCATAGCGGCAGATTGGCGAGTAAGTGGCGATTGAGTGGCGA
>LGRX02008768.1:0-25451 GCA_001247695.2 Cymbomonas tetramitiformis
GTTTCCTTTTTTTTGGGACCGCAGCCGCGCCAGGCTGTTGAGGCGGACCAGCATCTGTGGAAGGAAAGATGCGTTCTTTAAAAGAATAAAAGAAAAAAGGAAGACGATGAGGGAAAGGCAAGTAGAAGCAATATTCTTACCTGCGGCTGGGTGAACCTGCGTGGGAAACAGGGAGTGCCCAGTCATCCGCTCGACGCGGCTAAACCCCTCCTGGTCCAATCTGCTGCCGCGGTGGACCTTGAAGTCACTCCTGGCGAAATGATACTCCAAGGGCACGCGCTCATGGATCGCGTGGGGGGGGTCGGCGTCTTGAACGGTGTACAGCCCCGTATCCGGGTGCCGCGACTTGATCCTGGAAGAAAAGAAACGTACGATGAGGTTGAAGCAAGAAGCTGACGAAAAGTAGGGCAGGCAGGTTAGCATGCGTACCATACAACATGCTTCGTGGTTTGATCACCACGTTTGGCGACGGTGGTGTACTCCACCATGCCGTCGCCGCATGCTGGGAACACGACGGTGTACCAGTTCGGTCCCTCATGTTGCCTGCGACAGCGATCGATTTCTTTTCGACTCTTCAAGAAGTCGAACTTGCAATCGACGCAGAGGTCGACCAACCAGCAGCCGTCAGCATCTTGTTCATCTCTTCGCGTGCGGTTTAAGACTTTCTGAATATATTTTCCCTCAGCAGCATCTGGGTCAACGCACGCGCCTGGCATTTTTGCGAGAAAGAAGGAAGTAAGAGGTAAAGGTAAAGGGCGGGCGCTGCGAAGGTTAAATTTTGTTAAAGCTTGCAGTGGGGGATACCATGGGGCATGCCCGCCGCAGCGGCGGGCATGCCCCAATCGTACGAACTGTAGCGCAGAGAGTCGAGTTTCAGGGATTTAACAACAAAAGTCGAGGCATCATCGAATCTAGGGAGCGGTCGTTTGGATTTCGCCAGGAATCGCCGGCGACACGAGCGTGGCAACGCTTGTGTCACGCCTTCATGAGGTCAGGTCGCGATTTCAGGTCACCATGACGCGATCGGGCCATGACATCCTTCCCACCTGGTGTCCGATAGGCTTTATCGGAAGTTCTACCCGGTGACAGATGGGGAAGGAGGCAGTGGCGAGGTGTTCAGCACGAACGCCGCCGCCGTGGAGTACCTACACCTGGGGGACAACGCGAGAGTGATGCTCGGTGCATGCAAGACAGAGGAGCAAGCACATGACGCGCTGGACACTTATGGGGCCAGAAGGAACCCTCCAGTACGCACGTCCAAGACTCTCAGGACGCCGAGGACGGTCAAGGGGGATGAGGCAGGGCCATCTGGCTCCGCACCGCCACCATCCTCAGCCACGCTTCGTTTAAGACATCAAACCTGGCCCAATGGCGTCTTCGACCCTGCCATGTTAGAGTACCACGCTTCAGTGTTCCAGGGCACCTACGAGCCAGAGTCGCCCACTCGCAGCGAGAACACAGCTGGGGAAGCCGACTGGCTGGATCTGGGAGGGATCTCAGAGTTCACGGCGCTGCATGGACAGACGGTCTTCCTCATCCAGTACCGTTGTTTCATGGGCGAGATCGAGTTCCAACTTGGGAAGCCCTTCGCGCAGCGAGGAAAGGGGGTGCACACGCAGCGACTCAGCAGCAAGACCCTGCACCAGTACTCCTCCTCCGCAGGAGTGGGACAAAGGGGAGAGTTTCTGCCTCTGGGTGGGCAGTCGAAAGACTGCACGGGAGGACTCCTCGGCACCTTACAGAAACACATGGAGCATCTTGTTGATCGTACTCAACTCTTGGAGATAGCCAGAAGCCATTTGAGCGATGGCCCGCGGCAGGGCACCCTACGGGTGTTCAAGACCCGTGCCAACGCCCAGTCCAAGGCCGTATACTACCTCTTCGAGGACAATCGCTACTACCGTGAGCGAGGACCCAGTGACATGGCGTTCACCTTGGAGTACCTCTCCTCAGGAACGCGCAAGTTCGACTGCTGTAGCTGGGAGACCTGGAGAAAGGTGGCAGTGATGCACCGAGAACCATTGTCGGCGTTCACATCCTCGGTGGGCCCGGCATTGCTGGCTGAGGCACGTCGGGCAGAGGTGCAGGTGCGTCTTCGAAACGACTTCATGAGGTGCCTGGACCCAATCGAGGGAGAGGATGCAGGAAGTGAGGAGGGAGATGGCAGCATCTCAGGATACTCTTCCGACCTCGCGGCTGTTGAGGGTGTGAGCACTCACACGGGTCGCACCAGAACACCATCGCCGCAGACAGAGGATGAAGACAGCGTGGAGGTCATCAGTGAAAGACTTGTTGGACTGTCTGCCAGTTTGGCGCAAGGGCAAGCCGAGGTCGCAGCAAACAACCTCACCATGGCGGCTCTCTCGGAATCGATACGGGCACGTCAGGAGATCATCAGAGAATATGAAGAACGACCTCGTGCTGCCCGCGCGACTGCGAGGATGAGCACGCTTGGGCCAGACTGCCCGGGGCTTGATGGTCGTGATGGCGCGCGGGCCATGCCCACGCAGGCACTCTGCTCTGGCCGAGCTCTCGGCGGGATACCGACCAGGGGCTTGGAGTGCAACATGGCACAGAGACCTGAGCACCAGTCAATCAACGACATTCTGAGATCCCCAGCACATTCCGTCTGCACGCAGCAGACTGAAGCCGTGCCTCCAGCTGCACAAGAGCAGGACTCCATTTCGTACGTGCCGTCTACCCCGAGCTCTACAGCGCCCAGCAGCCCGGAGCGTTCCAGTGGCTTCGTTGCGCATGTCGACACTCGACCTCCAGGCCATCCTGCGGCGCGCCCACAGAGTCCAACTGAGAGTGCCGTACAGCAGCGTTCGCCACGAGCTGGTCAGCGCAGGAGGAGATCTCCGAGCCCCAGGGAAGGCGCTCATCGTCAGGACGCGGCTCGCGGTCGACATGCCGGCAATGGTGCGTCGCGTGCTCCCCAGAGACGCCAAAGTTATGATGAAATCTGGGAGGAGAGGAGAAGGGAGAGCGCACTGGGGCCTTTTCAAGGGGGCACCGGGCCGGCTGCAGCCCGGCGCGCCCGTCACTGAGAAGCAGCCCCGGCGAAAAGCCGGGCACGCAGCCCGCCAATGATAGGCGGGCGAAGCGCACTCAGGTGTGCTTCCTGCTCGTGGGGGTGCTCGTGCGCTTGCATTGGCCGCAGCTGCCTCATTTTGCGGTAATGGCAGTATGGATGGCTATGGAGGTATTCAGATTTCTTGGTGGGGTCGTCGCCTGCTGGGCATTCCACACTGAAGTGCCCCGCAGAGCCATGGCGCGCGCATTGTGGGCCATGCGCGCAGCACCACTCGAGCCATGGGCACATCAACAGGCGCCTCTGCGGGTGCTGATGGAGCTGGCTAGGCACCTACTGCTGTTGACCGAGGGGGCCCTTGAGGTAGCTGGGCTCCACCATGCCCGGCGTGGGCTGTGGTACGTGCCATTGCTACGGTTCTGTCTCGCCATGCTCGCCATGCACTTCACGCACATGGTCGGCACTCTGGGGTGCGTCTTGACAGTTGGCGCCCACATTGTCCACCATGGGTTGCCATGCTCCGGCTTGATTTACAATGGTGGCACGTTCGCCACGCTGGAGACTCAGATAGGTCGCGCGCTGGCGGTCGCCCAGCGGATCTTGGCCGCAGGGCCGGCTACGCTGGCCGCTGTTCCTCGGCGCATGCAGAAGCCGCGCTTTGCCGCCCGACTGCAGCGCCTGCAGTTCACAGCCGCTTGCTACCAGGTGGCGCACTGTGTCTATGTGATATCAGTCTTGGCGCTGGTGGTCTACGTGTCTGCGGGAGGAGGCCTGGGCCGTATGCAAGGGGGGTGGAGGATGTTGACTTGCATACTGACCCTTCACCCTCCAGTTAAACCAGTGGGTACCAGCAGAATTTTAAAACTTTTGCTGCTGCTAGCGGTGGCTGCTTGGGTGGCCGCTGTGGCCCCTGGGGAGTTTCAGGGCGTGCTGACGATGGGATCGTGCTCGGGCTCGCCGACCAGATCTGCCAGGACCGCCTGGGAAGACCAGAGGTCTTCGCGCCAATGGGACACCGGATGGGAGGCTATGGTGGCAGAGCAAGACGAGGTGCTTCCGCACACGGTGCTGGACACGTTACAGCCAGGGGGCACGACCAGGGTCACCAAGGACGAGGCCGCGTGGCTGGACACCGAGCTCAATGCCACCTTTGGAGGACATCCCGAGTTCACCGAGGAGAATTGGGAGGAGATGCGCAACGTGGTAAGGAGGTGCAGCTACTGCTTCGCCAACAAGCCGCAGGACATCAAAGGCTACCATGGGGGCGCGGCGCATGCGACCTTCGCCATCCCTTTCAAGGACGAGACTAAGGTAGCTTACCAACGACCGAGGAAATACAGCCCGGGAGAACAGGAGATCATCGACCTGCACTGCAAGGAACTGCTGGAATATGGCTTCATCGAGCCGGCTTCGCAGCACTGCAGACACGCCAGCAACGTGGTGGTCGCGGGGAAGAAGGATCACGACACTGGACAGTGGACCTCGACGAGATTCTGCGTCGACCTCCGGTCTACGAACCGGTTGTCGCTGAAGGATAACACGTTACCACATCGTCCAGAAGAGCTCTACCAGCGCGTGGCCAAGGCCAAGTTCAAGACTACCCTGGACGCGACCAAGGCGTTCCACCAGATTCCCATGACCACTGAGGAGGACAGGGACAAGACAGCGTTCTGGTGGGGCAACCAGCTTTATCGCTACACATCCATGCCGTTTGGAGCAGCTGGAGCGACCGCAGCCTTCATCAGGATCATGGACTACGAGTTACGTCACCTGCAACACTGCACGGTGGCGTACGTCGATGACGTGTGCATATACTCAGACACCGCTGAGCAGCACATCAAGGATGTGGAAGCCGTGCTTCGCACTTTGGGGGATGCAGGGATACGTCTGCATTCGGGCAAGTCGACCTTCGGGTCAGCCACGGTGGACTTCTTGGGCTACCGCATCGGCTATAACACCATTGGCGCACAGGACATCAAGTGCAAGGCCATCCAAGAGCTGCCCAAGCCCGAGGATAAAACTGGAGTACGCTCCATCCTTGGACTCATGAACTATTACAAAGGTCTGGTGGGGGAACCCATGGGACCCAACTACTCAGAGATGGCACGACCATTGAACGACTTGCTCAGAAAGGAAGTGTTGGATGTCAAGGAAGCTTGGGGGAAGGATCAGGACCAGGCATTGCAAGCATTGAAGGATGCCCTATGTTCGGGGAGATGTTTGAAGCCCATTGATTACAGCAAGCCCATCTTCCTCTACACAGACTGGAGCAACCATGGCATTGGCGCAGTGCTGGGGCAGAAGGACGAGAATGGCGTAGAGCACATCTGTGTGGTCATCAGCCGCTCGCTGTCGAAGACCGAGAGACAGTACGCGAGCTTCCAGGGTGAGATGCTGGCAGTGGTGTGGGCCATCCGCACATTACGACAGTACCTGCACGGGATCCACTTCACGCTGATCACCGACCATTCGCCGCTCACAACACTCATGGAGAAGGGGGACCTACAGGGTCAACACCTACGCTGGGCCATCAGCCTCCAGGAGTTTGAGTTCACGGTCCAGTACCGACCAGGTCCGAAGAATGAGAACGCGGATGTGCCATCCAGGTACCCACTGCCCAGCACCGCAGACGAGACTGGTGCCCGTTTGGATCGTGAAGGGGACCGAGCCAGGGAAGCGGGGCGTGCCGAGAGGCCAACGCGCTGCTTCACAGACATCATTTGCTTGGAAGTGACCAGGGAGCCACCACTTGGTCCCGAAGTAAGCCCAGAAGCCCAGGTGGCCAACTACTGCGAGAACATGGTCAGGGAGCAGCTGGGGACCAGCGCAGTCCATCGACTGTTTGATTTGCACTACCAAGAAGAGCTGGAGTGTAACAAGGGGGTCATGTTTGACACTGACCACCCGGAAGTGGCCAGGTGCTCGGGCAGGTTGACTCGAGTCGCCTGGGATGCCCTCAGCCAGGTCCGGCCAATCAGGGGTATGCATTCCGGAGGCTCACCGGCGATATACGGCGACGAGACCATGGAGGGTGGTAAGCTCAAAGTGCCGAAGAAGATCGACACGAGAGTGATTGACAAGAGCTTCTTCCGGGAAGCCAGAGAAGAGGGCGTGGTCTGCTATGAGCCGTGTGGGGGCCTGTGTGCTGGACTAGAGATGCTCTTGCGCTGCGGAGTTAAGGTCAACAAGTACCTCTACCAGGACATCTCGAAGTCCAGCCAGACGGTAGCCAGGGCCAGGTGCATGGCGCTCAGCCGCCGTCATCCTGACTTGTTCCGTGCCGAGGCAGCCCACTTGGAGCAACTGCCCAGCAACATCGAAGACACCAGCCTCATTGACCTTGTACATGCAGGGGCATTCCCTACAAATTATTGGCCCATTCATCCGTGTGGATTTGCATATGGACAGCGTATGGATATCGTAAGGACCCATATGGACAACCGTATGGACGGTCTGAGCAGATTTCTGGCGAAACCTTGATGCATATGTAAGAATCATACGGACGACGCGTAATTGTGGTGTCCATATGAAAATGTCCCATGGACATCGTAAGGATTTCATATGGACACCGTATGGACTACCATATGGACACCGTATGGACAGAAAACATGTCCACATGGTGTCCATACGCGTGGACAGAGGCACTAATCACCCGCACGACAGCGCAGGGACACCGTATGGAAACCCGTATGGATAACGTATGGACACCGTAACCGGACGTGCGGACAACGTATGGACAACCGTAAGGACATCGTATGGACAGCGCATGAAAATCGTAATCGCACGTGCGGACACCGTATATAATCCCGCAAGGACGGCGTATGGACGGCGTATGGACATCGTAAACGTGCGCGCGGACGGCATATGGACTCCCATAAGGACAACGTATGTACGTCGCATGGACATCATAACCAGACGTGCGGACAACGTATGGATAGCCGTAAGGACAGCGTATGGACATCATAATCGCACATGCGGACACCGTATGTAATCCCGTAAGGACAGCATATGGACGACGCATGGACATCGTAAACGCGCGTGCGGAGGGCATATGGACGCCCATAAAGAAAGCGTATGGACGACGCATGGACATCGTAACCCCACGTGCGGATACCGCAAGGACACCAAGTGGACAGTCGAATATAGATAGTCCAGACGTATGGACACGTGCGTCCGTACGTGTGGACGACGTCCTTATCCGGATGAACGTCGCTGTCCGTGCGGATGGAAACTTATTTACTTAGTATATTTTACATATCCACGCGTATGGACATCGGTGTCCGTACGTGTGGATAGCTTGTGATAATACTTATCCATGCGTATGGACGATTCCATCCACACGTATGAACAAGACGTCCGTACGTGTGAACACCGTATGGAAAGACGTAAGATTTGTCAGCACGACAGAGCAGGACACTGCAGGACATTCACGAATGGTACACGTATATACAAAATGTTTACAAAATAATGTGCTATTCTAGCCTAGCTTCTCGGCTTCTTTCCTGGCCTCTGGTCTTCTTTGGCAGGTGCAAGTGCATTCTTTTTCTTTTTAAATCTAAGAGGTGACTTTTTGGCAGCCTCGTTCTTGGAACCGCCCCCCTCCTTCTTCTCCTCCTCCTCCTCCTCCTTCTTCTCCTCCTCGACCGCCTCCTCATCGTCCACAGCCTCTCCTTCCTCTCCTTCATTAGCAGCGACAGCCTCATCCTCGACAGCCTCAATATCCGTCTCATCATCATCATCCTCATCATCGTCCGCGTTACCCTTTTCCTCCTCAACATCCGCATCGTGCATCTCTTCCTTCTGACACCCCCGCACGTCCTGAAACCAGTGACGGCTCGTTCCTCTCGTATGACACTGCAAGTGAATGCAACCTAAGTAAGTGCATTAAGAGCAAAGACAACAAATGACAAGCTAAATGCAACTAGAACAATACAAACAAACACACCGTGACGGGGGGATATTCACGGTCCCGTTCCGATACCTCAGCAGGCTCCAACTTCAGGCCGGCCAGTTTTCTCCCTGTCATCCTCTCGGGATACAGCTTGTCCGTGTTGGCGTGCCTCAAGTAGGCCTTGTGTATCCTGCGTACATAAACCACTTGTTAGACGGCGTCCTTACATATGTACACCGCCTTCCACCCGTATGGACGGCACAATAAATGGTGTCCACGCGTATGGACAGCAAAACAACACCACGCACACATATACACATGGACGTTCGCGTAAGTGCAAAAGGTGAAAATGTGAACGTTGCAGGGGAAGGCAGGGAGGGAGGGAGGACTTGCCAGATAACATTTTTTTTACTATAACTGACTGGAGGTTGTGCTCCAGCCTCTCTATCGTTTTGGCAGCCGACCCGATGCGGAGTTGCTCGGCACTCACGAGCTCATCCACCATGGACATGTGGTGGGATAACATCCTCTCCACGGGGTAAAAGTCCCCCTTCTCTGGGAGGTGCACCACAAACTCCACGTACAGCTCGTAGGTATCGCTGGGCAAAAGCATCGGCTTCTCGTTTAAGGATTTCCCCGGCCCGATGGCGGCGACGGTTGCCCGACCGATGACGAGGTTGGAAAGGCCAGTTTTGGTGGCCTTGCCGGTGTCGTAACCGTCACCGATACGACCCACGTCCGCCTGGGCGGTGGCAAACACGTCAACCTGGTCCCCGACAGCCAAGGGGCCCTCCAGGTTGGGGGAGTGCTCGTCTGCCTGCGGCGCCGACCCTTCGGAGACCGTCTGTTGGGGCGCTTCCACCTGGACACCGTGGGGACGACGTATGGACTAAGTCGTTCGTACGGGCGACACACGCGTGGAAACATATAAGAAAAACAGTTAAGAACTGGCGCTCACTAGCCAAAACGTACACCCCTGTGGACAACGTGCAAACTACGTGGTTCATAAGCGTGGAAACAATCAAGCGGCACAAGTTGAAAAAGGGTTCACATAACCACGCGCCTGGACACCGTTGGACAGCGAGTGGACACCGCAGTTTACAGGCGGAAGAGCACAAAAGTTACCTTCGGTTTCTTTTCAGGGGCTTCAGGGGCTTGGGCACCAAGCGCTTTGAAGATCTCAAAGTGCTTGCCTTCGGTGAGTGGGTTCCCAGCAGCCACTGCCAGAGCCACCCGCAGGCACGCATCTGTCTCCTCCGGGGTCGGCATATCCCTGTGCCCGTACACCTTGTACCCGGCCGCTGGACCCTTGTACCGGATGTGAAACCCGTCGGGGAAGTCCTGGGTGACCTTAAATTTCCAGCGACCGGGCCCATCCGAGTTATTTTTTAAATAACTCAACCGGTTGGTGACGTATGTTTTGACCATGCGCAGGGGCAGCTGCGGGTGTCGGGACTGGATATGCTTGGATATCTTGTTGTGCACGGCCACCCCGATGACGGCGACCGTCCCAGGGGGCAGCTTGCCTGTTCCATGCCCGTCGTCGATTATCTCCCGGGCGTCTTCCTTCATGTCGTTTAAAACTTGGGCGCCCGGGTCCAACACCAACCGCTCTGTATTTGCGGCCTGCGCAGCCTCTGCAGGTTTGGCTGCACCCCCGCCCCGGCAGCCCCTGCAAACATCAGCATTTGCTGCTGCATGCTCTGCATTTGCTGCATCATTTGCTGCATCGCGGAGTTTGACCCGGTCGCCTCGACCAAGTTGGTTTGGCGACGGGTCGGTGTCGTGGAAGTGGGGGCGGGGGGTGGTGATTTTGGTTTCTGTGTGCGTTGTCTTCCGGGCTGAACTCGCAATCTGGTCATGTTGGGAACTTACGAAACAAAAAAGCGAGGAGGTTCGTTTGCTGGAGGACTGTGGGCGTTTGTATTTGGCTTACTTTTGGCGGCGATGGCATGAAAACGGTATTCACGGGCGTGGACAGCGCTGCCTTCGTGGCGTTCATCCGTACAGTACGGGCGTCCGAACGTATGACCGTTGAGCTGGTGTATGAGACAGCGTCGTCCATGGGCGATTTTGCACATGCATGTCTCGATTTCTTTTTTCTTTTTCAAATTGGTATCAGAGTCCTCTCTGTAGGGAAACGCGATTTTATGAATATAAGTTTTGCGGTGCAGCAGGTTTCCATCACCGTGGGTGCGTGGCCGAGTGGTCAAATGTTGGTAAGCCGAACGCGTTGTACGCGAGGGTACGGGGTTCAAATCCCCGTGAAGGCATGGGCATCCACGGTCCCCCTTGTGGGGTAGCGATATGGGCGATTGCCGCCGACAACGCGCTAGTCTACAAGGGGCGCCGTGGGTGCCCACCCACGCCTTCATGCAATTTTAAGTCTCAGTAACTCATGGAGACCGTCCGATTAAGAGTGGGGGGTTCATCTGGACCGTCGATTGCACTGTCCGCTGGGAAACAATCCCACTGAGTGCCTGTTCTGGGGTAAATAGCAAGCAGCGAGAGGGCGTCTAACCCCCCTCCCGCTTAATTATTTTTTTGTCCCCCCGCTCCGATTTTAGCCCTCCATCGGCCTTTTTAAGGGATTTTTTTTTGCCATTTTTTCGCTAAGTATTTCTACCCAAGTGTCCACCGTGTGGTAAAATGTGCTGTCCGTACGCTGTCCATACGGTTTGTATGTTTTTATTTTCCATGAGGTCCAGTTTCATGTCATATGAACGGTCTGAAAAAGGCCGTCCATGGGACATGAATCATACGGACAGTCAAGGCTAACTCGGATGGACAGCGTATGGACTGCTAACTGACGTTTCCACGCGTGTGGACATTTTTCAACAAAAAGCGTACAAACACTATAAAGTCGTACGAAAACTCGTAATTCAGCGTGTGCTTTTCCTATCCATCCATGCGGACTGTTCAAAATGTGCTGATTTTTCCAACCATATGGACAGACCGTCCATGGGACATGCCCACGTGTGGAAATGTGCTTATTCATACGAAAATTCGTACGAACCCCACATGGACAGCTAACTGACGTTTCCACGCGTGTGGACAACCGCTCTCATGGACTAGAATGCTTGCGGAATCCACACGGACAACACATAGCGTCCATCCTTAATCTAACGTGTGGACCACGAGTTTACAACCTTGACGTAAGTGTCGGTGCATTCGCGCAGATGTGACATGGAACGTATGAACACCGTTGTCCATACGCTGGAAACCTAAGCCTAGCGTACGAACGCCGTACGTACGACGCACGGACGACCAAAGATGCCATTTTGTCCCTGCGTTGAATGCAATGGTGAAAGGTGGTTATCCAGTAAGCAAACTCTCCGGCACGTGCGTGCCAATGGACTTTATGGTGATCGATCGCCGTCACCAGAGCGACAACAAGATGAACATAGTGAGGAGGAGGAATTCCCAGAAGATGTTGCCATCCACGAGGCAGCAGATGCGACGATCAAAAAAATCAATCGGCTCTTCTTGGGACCTCAAGAGGACCCAAGCGCAGAGGGAGGTCTTCCTTATCAGCTAAGTCAGCAATTCATCAGCATTCATCACATTCATGCCTTCTTTGAGGATGTGTGTGTGTGTGTGTGTTTGTGTGCGCAGGAAAGTCAAGAAAACGTCCAAGCGTCCGCTGACGTTGTGGCGAACAATTTCGTGTTGGATCTTCTCGTCTCCCACAACCACCACAACAGCTCGCAGGCCTACTTCGATGCGATTCTGAACATTCTGCGTGTTCACTACGTCGACAAAGTAGCCGATAGTGCACATACTCACATCGCAGAGGTTCCATCTACCTATGCACAAGTATTGCAGAAGTGGAAGGAGATGTTCAAGGGATACAACGAAGTGGACGTTTGCCCCGAGTGCTCCGAATTCTTTCAGGACGAGCACGCCAACCGCGACAAGTGTCCGAAATGCCTGGAACCGAGATACGAGGACGGAAAGACGGTGAAGGGGGTATACATTCCTGGTCGAGCTCGCTGTATTTTTCGATGGTGGCCGCTCGAAACGCTGTTCACCGTATTCTTCCTGACGCCGGAGTTAGCCATGCTAGCGCGTACGTGGTGGAAAGAAGGCATGTTGGACAAAGACCCCCGAGCGGAGGTACATGGTATACTGGGTGAGTTTACTCCGAAATTTCAATCCGTGACTGTGTACACCGCATGGACGTAAGGACTGTACATCGTCCGTGGGTACGATTAGCATCGTCCACCCGTGTGGAGGAAGCAAGTGCGGAATTCGTATGTCGTATTTCCCACTGCTCGTGCAAACTCGTCCATGTAGGTGAACACCATATGGATGGTAAATACGTACGCCGTCCGTACGCACGGACCTCGTTATCCACTCGTGTGAACAGTTTAATTGCGGAAATCTTAGGTGCCATTTCCCAGAGCTCGTGCAAACCTGTCCATGAGTGTGAACACCGTATGGACAATTCGTTCGCTCGTCGTCCGTACGTGTGTACTTAGTTATCCACCCGTGTGGACAGTTAGTGTAAGGAATTCTCATGTATCGTTTCCCAATGCTCGTGCAGACTCGCCAGGATTTCTCAACTTCGTTCGCAACAAGTGGGACGTCTTTAAAGACCCGAGGAACATTGCCATCATGGCGTGTGCGGATGGCGTCCAATCCTTCAACGACGGCATACGCACGGTGACTCAGCTGTGTTTTACGATTGTCAATTTCCCAGGAGAAATTCGCTGCAAACGAGAATACGTGATGACTTGGGGAATCTGGGATGGAAAACCGAAAGTCAGCAGCAAGTTCTACGACATGTTCACCTTGGAGGTTAACAGACTGACTATCGGCGTACGCATGTTCGATGTGATTACCAACACGGTTTTCACGTTCAAGCTCGTGCTGTACAAAGTGCTCGAAGACTACGTTGGCTTGAGCGACGCAGCGAGACGATTGGGAGCTAATTCGTACTTAGGTTGCCTAAGATGCTGGATACGGGGTACTGAGAAATCTACATCTGGTCTAACGAAAATCATATATTCCTCACTACACCAAGGACTGCAACCAGGTAAACGCATGACCCCTTCGTTTGTCCCCTTTCCTTCTTCGGCTGTACGTGTGCCCACCGTGTGGACACCCCACGGACAGCTCGTGGATTTTTAGCTTACATTATGTGTTAAAGAACACCCTGTTCGGGCTAGTGGATACCGGCGTCCATACGCGTGGACGACGGAACCATATGTCATCCGTACGCGTGATTCACCGTCTAAGCGTGTTGTGTTGATTTTCTCCGCCGGCATTGAGCAGGTGAATCAATTCCTCTTCGCACCAACAGCGAAGTCCGCGAAACCCAACAGCTCCACGCCAAGATGATCAGAGAGGGACGAGTGCCTAAATCAATCATCGAGGAATTCATGAAGCAGCGCGGGGTCAAGGAACCATGCCCGATGTCAATCATTCCTGATTTTGACGTTGTAAAAGACTACCTTCTCGACTTGATGCACATCTTGTACAACCTGATTCACGGCGTCCACTGCGTGATTTTTGGTGATGGTTGGGGACCGAACACACGCAACTATGCGCGAAAGATGAAGGTCCATCGATCGTGGGTTATCGCACCCCCACCCAGAAATGTAAACGATCGAAGATCTGCTGCGAAGCGACTGGCAGGTAAGCTGGTAGGTCGTTTGCGAGTTTCTGCTGTTCCATACGGGTGGACACCTTGTTCCGTCCGGACGGACGTCCTATGCCACCGTTCGGACGACGTATGGACCCTCCACTGTATGCCTAACAATGTAAATTCTTCGCAGACAAACCATCACCGTGGGGACTGTCACCGATCGCAAAGACCGGTGCAATCAAGTGGGTACGAAGTCTGAAGCTCCCGACAAATATGGGACCTCTACCTAAGAAACTTTTGCAGGAGAAGTACAACAGCCCGAATAAGGTGCGGAAGATGAAGGCCGCGGAGCTGGTGGTATCCCTCACTTCTGGGATACTGGGCGTTATTGCATCCTGGCAAAATGCTGACGGGCAAGTTCTCCGTCCACAATACGCGAAGTGCGTCGGCGAATTTGCGGTGGTGGTTCGAGAATTAACCGCCCCCTCAATTGATCCAGAGGTACGTTAATTAGCCTAATCCACGTGTGCTTCCGTGTGGACACCGTACGGACGCCGCACGGACGACGTATGAAGTCGTTGTCCATCCGGGTGTTCCTCCAGTATTCACACCTGTCATGTCCCGGTTCGAGATTAAGGTTGCCTCTCATTTTGCCTTTCAGGAAATGAACAAGCTGCAGAGCCGAGTCATGAAGTTGAGAGATGAGATGGAGCGGAACAACACCCCTGAGGCGTTGGTGATTATGTCGCATCTTCTCGTGCACATTGTCGACCAGCTGAAGGACAACGGCCCTGCACGGGAAATCTGGATGTATGTCTTCGAAGACTATTTCGGGTTGTTGAAGCTGTCCATCAAGACCCGCTCACAACCAGTCGCCAGCATGATGAAAGGATTGGAGTTGCGGCGAACGGTTTCCTTGGTTGCGGGCATCAAGCAGATGCATCGAATTGGTCGAGCTCCGCATTATCGACCTCCTGCAAAGCAGAACATCTTTACAACAAAATCAAGCACTGTGCGGCCATCCGCTGGTGAGCACATCCATAAGTATTATGTGTACCATGCATGTCAGTCTGTCCATGCGTGTGGATGCTTTGTAAGTACGTTTGCACGTAGTTGTTCACACGCGTGGACAACGATCCATACGCACGGACAGTACTTTACTATTGTCCGTTTGATCAATAGCACTTGTCCAAGCGCGTGGACGAAGGGCCTTCCGTGCGGACGACGCCGCCCACACGTGTGGAATACCTGTCCGTACGCACGGATAGGTTTTCACTATTGTCCGTTTTCTCTCTCTTCAGTCTTCTTGTGAGACAACTAATTCACTTGCGCGGCGTCAATCGCAACAGATGACAGGGAAAAGATTCAAGTTTATCTTCGTACCGAGTTCCACGAGTACGACATTCTGTGCAAAAATTTCGACGACAGACTCGCCTTATTCAACAGGTACCAACTCATATGCGTGTCTGTAAATTGTGCAAATGCCATGTGGATGGCGTATGGACGGCGTACGGCCACCGTATGACAACGTACGGAACACTGAGTCCACCCGTGTGTACCTTGCGAATGCAGGAACGCTGTGCAACGGAATCGTCGCAACCGACGGGCGGGTCGTCGAAGGCCGATGACGAATGACGTGGTTCCGGTGTTTCTACAACCGGACACGTGGCGGAGGTGCCCAACAACTTTGCAGATTCAGCCTTTCACCGAGGAGGAGCAGGCCTTCGCCTTAGCCGGCATCGCCCCGTGGACGGAGTATCCTAGCATCAAGATCGGGCGTGAAGATTTCCGAGTGCACGACAGCGACATTGGTTTGAAGAGCTGTCAACGGTATTTCAAGAGCATCTTTCGAACTCCGGGAGTGCCAACTCAAGCCCAACTTCTTACAGGCGAGATACCGGACGATGACGTTGAAGATAGGTATGGGGAAATCATGAAGATTGTCAAGCTTGACCTTCCCGGTCACGAGATCTTTCTGTTGAAGGCCCGTTGGTACCCAAAGGCGGCTGCGCTTGCGGACGACATCAGCAAGAACATTTACCTGCGCAAAGACATGCCATGGGACGTGTCTCAGCCATTCGTTCGCGCAAACAGCTTTGAGAATCAAGTGGTAATTCAGGATGTTCCTTTCATGCCGGCTTGGCTTGCCCGGTTCAAAGGAAATGCTGTCCCTTTGGCCATTCGACGACGAACTGATTGCTTGCAAGTTGTGTTGGATCGCAAGGCGGATTTCTTCCGTGAACTCGATGGTAACAGTAGTAGCGAGGATGACAGTAGTAGCTCATCTGATTCAGATGATTGCGGATGATACACGATGTAATATATATGTAAATAAACCGTATGTAGGCGGATACCTGTATTCACACGCATGATTCCGCTAATCCATGCGGGTAAACTCTTATCCACACGCGCGGATGTATGTGTCCACACGCGTGTTTCAACAAACTCCAATTTCGACGTCCATACGTATGGATTGGCGAATTCCGATCGTCCATACGTCTGTCCACACGTCGTCCGTACGCATGGGTTCGATCGGTGACACGCCTCCATGGTGCCCACATGGCTGATGAAGGGGCAGGAAATGCTCGGGCACACCCAGGCCCGGGTGCAATGGCTGTCCACACGTGCGGACAAGCGCAAACGAGTGGCGCAGCACGGGTCTCACACTGTCCATACGCCCGTCCACACGTCGTCCGTACGCGTCCGTACGGTCCAGGGACACGTCCCCATGGTGCCCATGTGGCTGATGAAGGGGCAGGAAATGCTCGGGTACACCCAGGCCCGGGTGCAATGGCTGTCCACACGTGCGGACAAGCACAAAAGAGTGGCACGGCACGGGCCTCACACTGTCCATACGCCCGTCCACACGTCGTCCGTACGCATGGGTTCGTCCAGGGACACGTCCACATGGTGTCCATATGGCTGAGGAAGGGGCAAGCAGTGCTCGGGTACACTCAGGCCCGGGTGCAATGGCTGTCCACACGTGCGGACAAGCGCAAAAGACTGGCACGGCACGGGCCTCACACTGTCCATACGCCCGTCCACACGTCGTCCGTACGCGTCGGTACCGTCCAGGGACACGTCCCCATGGTGTCCATATGGCTGAGGAGGGGTAGAAGCGGCATTCCTCGCTGTCCGCACGTGTGGACAGCAATTTCCAACGGTTCATGCGTATGGACGGCACCTATCCATACGGTCGGGCAGTGTACGGAGCGTCCACACGCGTAATAAAATCAGGTAAACTAGCATACGTCGTCCACACGGGAGCACACGTATGGACGACGTGTGGATTTATCGTATGGACACCGTATGAACATCACTTTTGCAAATTAGACATTTTCACACGTGTGGATTTTGCAAAAAAAGCGTCCATACGGCGTCCATCTGCAATCCACGCGTCGTTCATCTGAATTTCCACGCGTGTGGACAGGCCAATAATTTGTAGGGATTGAGTGGAGAACAGTGGGTCATGGTGTGTGGATATCCATGCCAGGACCTGTCACCAGCTGGCAAGCTGGCTGGTCTGGAGGGCAGGCACAGCAGACTGTTCTACCAGGCAGTGCGAGTCCTCTCCACGCTGCAACAGCTGCAGCCTCAGAGACCGCCAGCATATGTGCTAGAAAACGTTTCTCCGCTGTCACACAGGGAGAACTCGAAGATCAGGAAGGAGGTGTTTCCCATCATCAACGGCGTGGTGGGCCAGCCGGTGTCCTTTGACGCGGCGCGCGCGGGATCATACGCGCATCGCCTACGAGCATATTGGAGCAATCTGTTTCAAAACCAGCAGTTCAATCTGGTGATGGAGCGGGTGGACAGACCACCAGACAGATACGTGCGCGATATTCTGCAGCGAGGCTGGAAGCCGCGCAGGGTCGTCACAGGAGACAGGAAGCCTCACTACACCGCCAACGTTGTGGGGGAGCCTATGAGAGTATTGCCAACCATCTTGGCGACGCAAAACTCTCGTGCTTTTCGCGCGCCTCGCGCAGGCACAGTGGTGAGGAAAGGAGATGATGATGAAGTGGGGGAGACCAGAGAGGTTAACCTGGACGAGAAGGCAGTTGCCATGGGGTACAGCGCAGGTGAGCTACGCGCGGCACATGGCATGAAAGACGAAGAATTGGCAGGAGTGCTTGGCCTTGCTATGGACCGAAGAGCAATGGAGCTATTGTATGCGATTGCCGAGGTCAGCACGACCAAACTGCCGAAGAGTGAGGAGAGTGAGGAGGAGGAGCATGGCACGCTAGTTGCCATCCCCATCGCGAAATCCACCAAGGTGGCTGCCACCTCCGAGGACACGGCTGAGCCGGTGCGAGCACAACTAGCAGAGTGGATCACCAGTTCCAGCGGCTACACCCAGCAAGTCGCGCGACGCCTCAGCCATCAGGACTGGGAAGAACGACTGCAACGCATGTGCAGCCAAGGGCAGAAAGGTACGCAGGGGCTAGGCACCGCCGACGCTGTTCCACGTCGCAGACAGTGGAAGATGGCCTCCATGAAGCTCGCGGGCTATGAGGCACGTCACCGGCAGGCCTTTTCAAGACCTGGAGGCAAGCCAGCAGAGACGAGCTCAGCCCCAGAATGGGCACCAGTGAACAAGGCTACAATTCAAGCAATTGCAATATCTTTATGGCAGGAAAGATTGACCAGTAAATTAACAGGTTGAGCAACAGCTCCTCCAAATAGTTACTTCAAGTTAGAACAGCCCCCAAATGGGCAATATTCAAGTCTTATACTTTCAAGGCGCGCAGTTCATATTCTCTAATCGATCTGTCCCATGTCGGCTGGCATATCATCATCTGCCACCTATACAAATCCTAATCAGAGAATCTGCATTTGGACAATCCTAATCAAGACAGTTGATTTCATTGTCCCTTGCTGATCTTTGCTTTCTTCCTACCACTTGAACAAGGTATTCGCTTAAGTTTTCTTAAGTTTGCTTAACTTTTCTTAAGTTTTCTTATCTTTTCTTAAGTCCATGAAAATTATACCGCGTGTCATGTTTTATACAATTCGGTCATCAGCTGGCCTTCAGAATGCCCGTGGATGTATCAACGAGGACGCGAGCGAGTACGTCAGAGCAAAAGATAAGAAAAGTCGAGTGAAAACCGTGTCCTGGTGCTGGTGGGTGGCGGGGGACTCGAATAATTATACACAAGAAAACTTAAGCCAAAACCGTGCTCTGGTGACTGAAGAAAATATAAATTGGGTGGCGGGGGGCTCAAAGTAATTATACACAAGATCTGATAGTCAGATAGATGTCATTCCCGACGACGAGAGCTCGCGCCTAGGGCAAGGAAGAGAAATTATATTCGAGGCGACATGGAGGGTGCGACGATGCGCCAATCAGAAACTGGGATCCATCCGTGAAGATTCAAAATTTCACTTCGGAGTTTTGGCTGAGCAGCACACGCGCCGCAAGTCAAAGTCAAGCTTCTCTTTACCATTAAAGTGTTTTCTTTTGTTGCACAGACCTTTCGCTGACGCTAAAACGGGGTTTCTGACAACATATCCGACTTGATGAGCTTGTTTGTCGCGGAAAACTACACCGAATTCGTTCATCAATTATCTTCTTTGGATAATTTCTCAGAAAACTGCGACTTTGCTTTTCAACCCTATGATTTGTCGATAGAATTTTGCAGCCGTAGCAGTTGTGGTGACACTAGCTCATTTAGAGCACCAAACCTTGGTTTGGGGGTCTCGGTTAAAGTCCGAGGTGTCACATAATTGTGGTACGCTTCTCATACACCTCTCGTTCACTCTCATTTCCTTAAATTTCACGGACGGACAGACCTTTCGCTGGCGGCGAAACGGCTTTCCGGACGACCTTTTTGACCTGACAGGTGTTTTCCTCGCGGAAAACCACCCTAGATTGATCATGTCTTGACCTGTTTGTGACATTTTTCCCGAAAGATGCAAAAAACCCTCATGACCCTAAGTTGTAGAGGACAAATTCTGCAGCCACGCCAGAATTGGTGACACTAGCTCAATTAGAGCGCCAAACCTTGGTTTGGGGGTCTCGGTGAAAGTCCGAGGTGTCACATAATTGTGGTACGCTTCTCATACACCTCTCGTTCACTCTCTTTTCCTTACATTTCACTGACGGACAGACCTTTCGCTGGCGGCGAAACGGCTTTCCGGACGACCTTTTTGACCTGACAGGTGTTTTCCTCGCGGAAAACCACCATAGATTGAGTATGTCTTGACCTGTTTGTGACATTTTTCCCGAAAGATGCAAAAATACCTCATGACCCTAAGTTATAGAGGACAAATTCTGCAGCCACGCCAGAATTGGTGACACTAGCTCAATTAGAGCGCCAAACCTTGGTTTGGAGGTCTCGGTTAAAGTCCGAGGTGTCACATAGCTATGTTAAGCCTTCGTTCTTTGTATTTCTTTGTGCTTGGGAACGATTTTTTGTTGTAACATTTTGCGTGGCCTTGACTAAAACTTCAAGCAAGTTGAATCGTGGCACTAGCTCAACAAGAGCGTCAAGCCTTTTGGCTTGGAGATCTCGGTTTTGACTCCGAGGTGCCACACAAAGAAGTTAATTGTCATCATACTCGTTATTCTTCATCTCTATTAGCCTGAACCTTGTGCTTGGGAAAAACTTCTTATTATAACATATTGCATGGCCTTGATTGAACTTGCAAGCAATTTAAATCGTGGTACTAGCTCAACAAGAGCCCAAGCGCGGAGCCCATTGAGGGCGAAGCACTAAAGCTTGGAGATCTCGGTCAAAATCCGAGGTGCCATACCCTCTTGGCTGCGATGTGGAGATAGCTCTCCGGACACGCGCCAAGTGGGTTAGGGGGTGGGTGGACCTATGTGACGGACGGATGCTATTATGACTGTTTGGCAGGCCCACCCATTCTTTGCTGGGTGCTGGGACACCTTATACTTTGTGGCAAGTGCCTTCGTGCCGAAAGTCGAGGGTGAACTCGATACGCAATACTTCGAGCAATGCAATGAGGTGCGTTCAACATCTCTTCTGACCTTACTTTTCCTTAGAATAGGAGACACGTCGGGGGAACGGCTGCGATGTGGGAACAGCTCCCTGGACACGCGCCCGAACCTTAGGGGTGTAAGGTTTGTCGTGCACTGCAATTGTCGAGGGGACGGCTGCGATGTGGGGACAGCTCCCTGGACACGCGCCCGAACCTTAGGGGTGTACGGTTTGCGTTGCACCGCGATTGTCGAGCGGACGGCTGCGATGTGGGGACAGCTCCCTGGACACCAAACGCAATTGGGGAGTTTGGGAGTTTCGGGAGTTCGGGAGTTTTACAATGGGAGGCCCTAAAAAAATCGAAAATTTGACCGAATCTAGGGTTTAAGATTTTCCCGAGTGGAATGTAATTTTATTTAATTTTCCGGTTGATTTAGGGTTTAAGAAATATTCCTAATTTTCACGAAAGAAATCATCTTTTTCAGCCTGAATTAAGGAAGGTTTATGGGGTTTTTTGTGTTAAGAAAACATAAATTTTCCATTGAACTTGTATAATATTTCACGCATTTTTAAGCTTCAAAATTTTTTTCGAAACTCGGTAGCAAAATGAAACTTTTTACGTCTGATTTTTATGAAAAATGTTTTTGGGGGTTCATCGATGAACCCCTTTTATTTTTCCTAGTTTTATATGAATTTCGGGCCTTTTTGGGTGTTGGGGAGTTTTACAAGGGGAGGCCCTGAAAAAATCGAAAATTTGACCGAATCTAGGGTTTAAGATTTTCCCGAGTTGAATGTAATTTTATTTAATTTCCCGGTTGTTTTAGGGTTTAAGAAATATTCCTGATTTTAACTAAAAAAATCATCTTTGTCAGCCTGAATTAAGGAAAGTTTATGGGGTTTTTTGTGTTAAGAAAACAAAAATTTTCCATTGAATTTGTACCATATTTCACGCATTCTCCAGCTTCAAATTTTTTTTTCGAAACTCGGTAGCAAAATCACACTTTATACGTCTGATTTTTATGAAATATGTTTTTGGGTGTTCATCGATGAACCCCTTTTATTTTTTCTAGTTTTATATGCCCTTTTTGGGGGTTTTTCTAATTTTTTTGAAATTTCTTCAAAAAACCCCGATTTCTTTGCAATTTCAGGAATATTTTATATTTATATATCACATGAAATATACAGCTTCAAATCAATATTCAAAACAAATTTACCGGCGCGCATGTTTTGCCTCCAGAGTTTAACACGACTTCACCTTTTCTAGTGCCCTTCGCCCCATCGCCTACTCGTCTTCGTGCATTGACCAACTACGTTCTCCATTGGTTTTTCACGTGCTTTCGCGGACCACAACTAACCACAAGTCCGGGTGGCCGGCCCCCCAGTTAGGTTCAAAACATACTTCTTTCCCCGCCAAGATCCCTAACTAACTTTCACGAACTTTCGATGTTCTACTTCACGTTTGTCACTTTCATCTTCCGGTACGGCTCACTCAATCCAAGATCCCCCACATGGCGCTTCGCGCAGCAGAACACCGCGTGAGATAAATAGTGCACCGCGCTAATGAAGTTTGCACGCTTCCTCTCCACGCCGATGAAGGCGCGTCCCATGCGAAGCGCTCCAATCCCAGTGGTTCCTGCGGAACACTTAACATCTTTCAATACCCCGGCGTGTCCCTCGCGGCAAAACCAATGCATCCACAATGACACGCACCACTTCCCATGAACGGGTCCAGCACCACCATGTCGATGTCGGTTGTGTACCGCTCCACCAACAGCTCCATGAGCTCCACCTTTTTCTGTCCCACCACCAAGGTCTTGCCATGCTCTTCGCAGGGCTTACCGCCCTTCAAGCATCCCACTACGGCGCAATCGTGCTTGAAGGTATCCTGCACTTGAACAGCTTGGAAAGGTCGTGCCTGATGTTCTACCTCGGTCTGAACGATGTCCATCCTCTGCTCCTCATCCATTTCCTTCCAGCTTGGTTCCCAGCTCTCAGCCAGGTGCTTTTCCAAGGCCTTCTCAAAAGCCTTCACCTCTTGGTAACTTAGGGCACGCAAAATGTTTCCAGTCCAACAATTCAGCCGGAAATAATCAAAGTCAAGGTCCTTACATTGCTGCCCCCTGGTTTGGATGCTGGTCTTGAAGTCCAACTTCGGAGCCTCCAGCTTCCGTGCAAAAGTCGTGTACTGGTGTCCCACGGACTTTGGAGTGTTCGTGAAAGTCGCGTTGTTGCGGTTCCCCTCCGTCACGATGTACCCCGGCATTGTCTTGTACACCTGTGATCCTTCCCCCCTTTTCCCTCCCTTTAAGAAACGTAACAAAAAAAACAAAAATAAAAGGGTGCCTTCAAAGCAACAAGTGTTACATCGATCCTACCGGGTGCTTCAACGCCTTCCAGCCCGCCTCCAAAGCTCGAAGGGCTTCACTGTCGCCTAAGGCACACACAATGGTGTCTCCGTCCACCTTTCCCAGATCGGCGTATTTATGAACCTCCGACATGCCATCGTTGTTCGCGCACAGCTCGTCCAACTTGACTGCGAACGCATCCCAATCCCCCTTCGTGTTGTACCCGGTCTTGCTCTCATGGCCCCACGGAACATCCGTGATGACCGCCGCCACACAAAACTTATCTTCCGCCGCGTTGTGCGTGATGACGTCCATGGCCCCGAGAGCTTCGCCGAAGTACAGCTGCAACAGCGGGATGCCTTGGGAGTTCATGGCAACCGATGTCAACACCAACAACTTCTCAGACTCGGCATGTCCGTGTTGATGGATTAACTCCAAGACGTACTCCACCTTCTCATCCTTCACCTTCGTGCCACGCGTCACGCCACGGTTCTTCACCGCTACCACCTTCGGCACCTCCACGGACACAATATTGTGCACATGATGCCGTACACCAGGCTTCAACGCCTCCTCATTCATCTTCAAGAACTGCCCAATCTCAATGCTCTCCTTCACCGGTCCCTTCTGCTGCGTTCCATTTCGGAGCGTTCCGCCTGCCATCTTCCATTGTCGCAACCCTTCGTAGTCCGGGTTCCCTCGCGACACCCCAACCCCAGGCTTCATCCATTCCGCGCAGGGGGCCGGGTCGTCCTCCATGTCCTGCTCATCCTTCTGTTTCTCCTTGTCGCTAAGCCAAGCCGCGTAAGCGGCATCCTCCTCCTCAAAGGCCTGCAACTCTTGACGTAGCTTCCCCATCTCCGCCCTCTTCTTAGTTAGATCCTTTCTCTGCTTCTTTGATTTTGGGACATGTTCCCCCGCGTCCTCCGCCGCAAACCAATCCGCCACTTCCTGTCTCTTCCGCTTCCGATCTTCACGTGTTTCACGAACCTCATCCGACTCCTTTTCAAAGTCAAACTTTCCATCCTCCTCCTCATCGCCCTCCTCATCGCCCTCCTCTTCCTCTTCGTTCTCCTCCTCCTCGTTCTCCTGACCATCTTCCTCACCAACCGGTTCCTCACCTTCTACCTCCTCATCCCCATCGCCTACCTCGTCATCATCCCCAACCGACGCACCTTCCTGCGTCTCTTCCTTTTCCTCTTCAACATCCCCACCCGTCTCACCAGCTGCAACTTCCGCAAGGGTCTCGACGCCACTCTCCTGAGCCTCCACAGCAGTCTCCTCCCACTCAACCATCTCGTTGTGCTTCTTCAGCATGTCCTGCACGACTTTCGGCTCGACATCCCGGTTCAAGCGAGGCAAGTTACTGGTCTTGGAGCAAGTCTCGTTGGCGTCGAAGAAAGTACCATCGTACCTGTAAACAAAAGTTTAACACCCATCACCTTTCCGCATAAAAAAATAGTTCACGGCTTTAACCAAACCGTGGTAGATGGACTTACTTTCCGGCGCTCAGGTCCTCCAAGAACTTGGACGCCTCTTCAGTTTTTTTCGCCTTCCCCTTAGAGCTTTGAAGCTCTAGCTGTGAGCGGACTTCTTGACGAAGCACCACAAACGAACACAAGTCCGTGAAGGCGCGTGTGGTTCCGACGAAGCCCAAAGTCGCGCATTGCTTCTTCTTCTTCAAGTGGAGCTCGCCATTCTCGTCCTTCACGGCGAACTTGACGTTCTCGTTCACTTTCAGGAAAACCTGAGACATGTGTTTGTCTTCAGGCGTGATGGTTGCATGTAACACAATAAAATAAAGACCAGCTTCCACCGTACCTGATATCTTTGTGTCGGATTAAGACGTTGGAATTCCTTGTTGTCGAACAAGGAGTTGAAGCCGTAGGGGGAATCCTTCCCCAAAGCTTCGCAGTTCTCGCGAAGCAAGGCCTCCAGCCGCTCGTCGGGCCCGATCACCTTTTCGTGGATGTGGGCCATCCTCTTGAAGAACATCAACGAGTATAACGAAGGGTCGATGTGAGAGAACAAAACAACCAACTTCTGTGGTTTGGCCACGGTCTTGTCAATGGAGGACATCAGCCATTTGAAGGAGGTGTAGTCGTCGAAAAAGGTTTTTTTCTTGGACCCCTTCTCGTTCTGGACGATGCGCGAGAGGGCGAGGCATGTAACCTCCTCCTTGGTGATGTCCTCCGACACCACGATGACGTTGCATTCCAGAAACCTTTTGTCCCGGGCCTCTAGTTTTTTTCCGCCTACCCCGGCGCCATCTTGGAAGGCACGAGTGAAAAACTCGTGCCTACCATGTCCGTCAATGGCAATGTACCGCTTACTGAAAACAAAAACAAACACAGCACGCCATTTAAAACGACAAAGAACATGGGTTAAAGGGTTAGAGAAACTATTTATAAAAAAATATATAAAGTGTTTACTTCAGCTAAAGCTACCACTGGCTGTCTAGCATCCACAAAGGACATTGCGTCCTACGTATTTTTGCGTTTCGCTCAGCGTCTTTTTTATTCTTGAGTCTCCTCTTAGCTACTGCCACGTTTGGAACATTATACCAGCTAATGGGAACATGGTTCTTCCTGCAAGAATCTTCCTCATCTTCTGAGGATGTAACATCTTCAAGCAACACTAGCTTAAAACC
>LGRX02008769.1:0-39227 GCA_001247695.2 Cymbomonas tetramitiformis
TTTCTCACGAGGGCGCAAGGCATTGGGCAGCGCACGATGGTTTCTTACGCGGGCGCAAGGCATTGGGCAGCGCACGATGGTTTCTCACACGGGCGCAAGGCATTGGTGGCGTGAATGAACGCAAACTCCCCATGTTGCCCGGCGAATGCTTCTGGCGGCTCGTCAGTACTAAGGCTCAACCTGTAGATGTGATGTTATTGATGTAAGAAGGAAACCCTTGCGCATGGGCCGCCGACTTGGTGCTGAGGTGGCCGCAGGGTAAATCGACAGAAGCCTTCACGGCTGCACAGCCTCGAGGTGATCGTGCAGTGCAAGAACATGTGGTACAATCCGAAGGTGCCCACGTGGGCGCGTGACAAGGCCAAGCTCAAGGCAGCGCTCGCGAAAGAGGTACATTCCCAACCACTGCCCACCATCACGATGCTCTCTGTGAAGCGAGACGTTCCGACTCGCGTGTAGGAGATGGGCGCAATTGAAGATGGTCTGTTCCGAGGAAGGGATACAGTGGTGGTGCCCATTTACATGACGTGTGCCCATTATGATGTGGGCCCATTATGTCGTGTGCCCATTATGATGTGTGCCCGTTATGACGTGTGCCCATTATGACGCACCTTGCTTACGTCCATCCCCTTGATCCAATGGGCACTAACCCCCATACCGCGCAATTGACCAATCAAATTCCCTACAAAGTTTATATCTGTGCCGTCGTATTTGACCCGGTATGTCAAAATTATCGCAGAAACCCTTGGAGATTGTCGTGTCACAGTGCCCTAGGTAGTGTTAACTGCACCTTGCAGTTGACGGTACAGGTGATGGCTCATTACAGTTGGGACACGGTGACACTGCACAAGTTGAGTCCTTGAGCGTACAGTGACATGGTTGACACATCTAACGTAAGAATATTACCTCTACCGTAGTGCCAGTTTTACTCGGGGCATAATGGACACGGGGGTTTTAGGGTCTCAGGCACTTTGTGCTCCTTGTGTAATGATATTGCGGTATATTAAGGACTTTGACATTAAGAATCGAATTTGACTCAATATTTTACTTTTTTCTCACCTGTGGGATCCGCTGAAACTGGATAGATCGAAAATTATAGGCCACTGGAAAAGTGCGTCATACTGGGTACAGCCACTGTAGTGCAGAATTGGCACCACGCCAGACGCTTCTCGGATGCGCCTCGCAATGCGTAGGCCTACTGACTCGGTGGGAAGTCCTCGCGCCGGGGGAGATCCGTTGATGTGGTGCTAAGGCCTCATGCCAGGTGATGTCAAGGCCTTGGCAATTCGGAGATGCAAGGAGCACGTTGCCTTCTACCAGGCGGAAACAAGTACCCGCATCCCTCCTCTCCTCTCCCCTTTCCCCCCCCAGCCTTATCCTTACCCCCGGTCTCTTCATACTTCACTCTCGCTTCTCTCCTGAATGTGCAGGTGGCAGCATTTGGCCAATAATCAACCACGGGCATCGGGGCAGTGTTCTTTTGTCTGCCTGGCACCTGATATGGCCTCATGCCGGTCCCTGTGCCATGGCGCCAAGCATTTCTCTCAACCAAGAGAACTTGCGTCTTGCAACATCATAAGAATCTTTAATTCCCCCCACCCCGCCCCCCTCACATTTGCCAAAATACACTGCAAGTGAATTCCAATCGAAGAATGACTTCATTTTTGCTAAGGGAGTTACTTTCCCCGTGCTAGGTGAGTTGATTGCTTTCTCGGAAGTCTCTTTTGTGTCTTTCTGAGTCCGAGCACAAAAAAACAGAAATGTGCTCGGCCGGGTGGGCCGGGTACAAAAGAAACAAGGCTACAGCTCCGAAGACTGCGGACCCTAAATACTGTTTGTGTCATCTCTCGTCTGCCATACTGCCTCGATCTGCTCGTACAGCGTCGTCAGGTGTCATCTGCTCTGATCTTTACAGGAGACCACTCAAATTCCACTTCTTTCCAATTTAAACAGTTCTGCCGCGGGTCGTATCTGGCCACCTACGTGCCGGTCACGGTCATCTCAATAGCTGGCCACCTACGTGCCGGTCACGGTCATCCCAATATCTGGCCATCTACGTGCCGGTCACGGTCATCCCAATATCTGGCCACCTACGTGCCGGTCACGGTCATCTCAAGCAGCACGCGTCCACGTGGAACTTCCTGTACTTCGACCGCCGCCGTTCGAAGACTGCATATGTGCAAACCTTTCTGCACGGAATTTGAATTTTGAATGGAACCAAGCGCGGAGCGTCGATAGCGCAGAGCGACGATAGTGTGGAACGTTGATAGCGCAGAGTGTCGATAGGTAGAGGATGCGGGCGCAGGTACCAACGGAGAAGGCGCGAGACTTTCAGCGCTCCGAGGCGCAGCGCCGCCGCAAGCGCGAGCAGCAGCAGCAGCAGCAGCAGCAAGCATGTCACCCTGCACCAGCCAGGCGGGGCACGGGCTCTTCTGGCCGAGCTCAGCTGGCACCACAGCCGCAGAGCAACAAAAAGAGCAGCCGGAGGAGGCGGTCTGGAGTGATGTTTGCAGCAAAGGCTGAGGGCATGCAGCGCTCTCCAGACCGGAAGCGCCGGCGCGTGGGCAACGCTCTTGGGGAGTCCGCAGGCCTAGCTGCTGGGAAGAAGACCCCAGAGGCGGCCGCACAGGTGTTCATCCCGCCGGTAGCTGCTCAGATCCGGGATGCGAGTATGACAAAGTTATTGAGAATCCAGGATGTCCGGTGCCCACTTCCATAGGCCGAGCCTGTAATGAGATTGAGACGTGCAAAAGCAAAAATTGTGAGGGAGCGTTCATGCTTTGTGTCTTGAGTGAAAGCCGGTTGACCGGTGGTATTCGGGTTGTTCGCGAGGGCCCTCACAAGTCCAAAGTTGATGTGCTGAATCAATCTAGATTCAGTGCCGAGCAACTTGAGTTGCGGCGATGGAGGAGCGCCTGTTAGGCTTAGTAGTTCCTGAACTCCTCCATGTGTGCCTCCGCCACTTGCGGTGCGCTGCACAAGGAGGTTTGACCTGCCTTGTTCAGTGCTCGGATCAACTATGGTAGAGGACCCATTCTGTGGTGTGCAAGCCTGAAGCATGGAGTGTGCGTGCACCTAATTGCGGATTCGGGTGTTCGCGGAAGACTTCATGCTTGAGGCCACTGCCAGCATACTTCTGATCAGAGAGTCTTGACAGCTGCCAGAGGCTTCAGACTCTCCGGGCAGTCTGCACGACGAGCGTGGAGAGGTTGTTCCAAATGCAAAGTGCCACTCGTCAGGAGTTAGCATTTCGGGCCGGGAAGCAGGAGCGCGCCACCTCGACCTGCCCAATGTCCACGGCAGTGGAGACTCCAGGTGTGGAGACGTGCGCCGTGTGCTTCTCATCAGCCCATATCCGTGTCATGCCGTGTCATGTCTAGACGCCAGGACCGCCACCAGTCCCTACCTTGCTATTGCTGGCCGTGCTGCTTGCATGCAATATTTCGACTCTCCAGCAAAGAGTGCGCACTGCTCCTCCAGTTTGCCTGCCATAAATGTAAGAACACTGAGTGATGTGGCAGAGGGAGGGAAGGCATCAGCTCCTGGCATTCTCTGGAGGCCCCTGTGTCTCCATACCATACGCTGCCATGTCAACTTGCGTTCACAGCCAATGACTCAGGGCTGGCTGCCTGCTCCTCGTGTCCGGAAGCGCTCCCAGGGGTGCTTCAGCTGCATGCCCCTCACATGCACGGACACTCCAAGATGGCTTATCACTGCGCGTGATGTTGTGGGAAATATCGGGTGCTTTTGCAAGGTCCTGGATGCCATGCACCCGCCTCTTGTCCATCGTTCAGATTGCGCAAGTAGGGTGGCTGTCCGCACAGCAGCAGTCAAATTATGTGACACTGTCACCACCTCAGAAGTACCTCGTCATGGTTTGTACTGTGAGGGATGTTGCACTGAGGCGCCGGAGATTAGTTTGCAGGGACCGCTGATGGGCAGCAATCTGTGAAGCCAGCATCCTGTGGCCGCTCGCATCGTACGGTCACCCCGACAGTGAAAATGATGGACTACTTGAAGGACAGAAGGGAGCGGGAAACGGAGCGGCGAGCTCAGCAACCTCCAGAAGACCAGGACGCAGCTTCCTCCACGTACAGCGCTTCTTGGGCTAGCGCCTACCTGCATCAGATATTGGATGTGATTCCTGGTGTTCGAAGGGGCCGAACTTTGCAGTTTATGCTATCACCTCGGCCTCCATCATGAGTTGAGTATGATTGATGTGAAGGTGTCTTATCCAATGTATATCGATGGACCGATCGATCCTGATTTATGGACCCTTTCCTTTTCACTTTAAGTCTGGTCCGAAAGCTTTCTAAATGTTGACTTTGGCCTGTGTTGGGCCCCCCTTTCGCCTGACAAAAGCGTACTACATTGTATTTTGTTGGATGGGCTGGGAAGAAGAGACGTGCCAGCGAAATGCCACCTTCGGACGTGCAGACTTTACCTCAATGTCCAACCATAACTGATCATCCCAATCCAAATCCGACGGTCCTCGGAGAAATGGCTCAATGTGTGTGGACAATCGAGCCTCTTACTTCATGCGCAAGTGTATTGTTTGTAAGGTGGCGGGATGTGGAGTGTTGCTCGGAGGTACAGACCACTGAGCCTTCGACCTCGGAGGAGGGGCAAGCGCGCTGTCAATGTCACAGATGGGGTAAACATCCATGCTGAGGAGGGGGGCTCGTCACACTTCATGTTGGATTTCTGTATATAATCCGTGTCTCATAATCAGGCTAGCTTCTGTTCTGCTTGCTCCTGTCGACCCATTAGTTTCAGTTTGCACCACGTCAGGTCCCTTTTGCTGTTTTATTCTTTGTGGTTGGGCACCCTTGTTTCATGTACGTGTTATAGGTTACGGGAGTAGGAAAGAACGTAATGAAACAGCAACTTACTAACGCAGTGATAACTCTCTTTGGCAATATCAATCACTTGGAATCCCATGTTTTATATCCTCGTGCAAGAACGGTAATGCTGCATGAATACAGCATGTCGGTGGCAACGGTGCTCTTGCTGACTTGAGCAAGCCTGTCTGTGCCATTACTCAGGTTGCATCATGGTGGTCCGCCTTCACAGGGAAAATGCTTCCAGGTGACCTTATGCTGATTACTACCTGACATAGAAAAACTGTGTGCAGTGCATGAGCTGAGTATTGTTTCACCGTGTAGCATGCAAATCAATATTAAGTGGCAGTTGTTGGTATTCAATTCCAGCACAACCACTATACATCTCAACCATTCCCAGTTTGACAAAGTCGTTTTCCACATGGTTTCTGCAGGGAAGCAGTGATGCATAAAAAGGCGTGCTACATTTAAAGCTTACTTTAAGTGTGCAGCACCGATGTGCATTTCAGACATGTACGTAGACGTATACCGCAACGCTCACTGATAGGAAGCAATCGAATGGCATACTCATTTCATGTAACGTGCACGTATTCAAGCATTAGTCCATGCTCTCAACAATTTCAAGGGATCATTGGGAATGAGGCATGGACAGCCTCTACGTGCGATAAATAGTCTGTTTTATTGTGAATCTTGCAATGGTCTGCCTGCATCGTTTAGCCTAGGTTTTTTTTGGTGAGACGTATGGCTTCGGATGTAGTTTCCATCAGATAGTCCAACAATGCCGATATATACACTACTTGTCCCGAGGAGGGGGAAAGGGTTTTGTATCTTGATGGGTTTGCACGGTGTTTGCATAGTACGGTGGGGGCTATGCATGTCAAGTAATGCATGAAAAAGTGCAGGTTCAAGAAATGTTTTTGGCTGTTTTCAGTTTCAAAGTTGATCACGTATGTATTTCTAAGAAGGATAATTGGCATCATCATTAAAATGAGGTGTCTGCCCCTGATGTAGATTAAAATGAAGTGTCTGCCCCCGATCTGGATTATAATCAAATGTCTGCCCCCGATGTGAATTTACCCCTAAAATGATTGATAGGAAAAAGGTTCCCCCCCCCCCGCTGAGGTGCATGCCGCCTCTATGCATATACTTGCATATACACAAACGCAAGTATACCATACCATACCATACCATAGTACACTATATTACACTGCTACACTGCACTGCACTACACTATTTATATAGTGTACTATAGTAGAGTCACTATAAACCTCTGCTCTTTATGCTTTAGAACCCGTCCAACTTACCTTACTCAATCAGCAAAGCGCGAATCCCAACGGGTGGCGATGACTGAAGCTCGATCCGACAATCACCGAAGGCTATGCGCGTGTGCCGCGACGTCACCCCGACGGCATGGCACGGCAACCATGGCACGACAGCGACGCGGCACGGCGCGGCGGGCGCGACAAATGATGGCATGATCGAACGATCGGATTTCATACTTCAGATGGCCTAGTGGAGATCTCAACTTGAGATTGACAAAGCCTAGTATACTATGATACAATAAGTATGATATAATTTGTTCCTCACTAGTCGGGACGGAATTTTATGACTATGCTTACAACATATTGGCACTATGGCCTAAATACTATTACATTCACTGCTTATACTCTTTGTTTCCCTGTTCAATGCTTTGTCGCGAACTTATGCACGAAGTGTCCACACAAAGCACGACTATCTAGTCCTACTACTAAACAGTCTTATTTATTGTCAGTGCTCCTACAACACCAGCTCGGTACTGCATATATTGTCTTATGTCACTGTGCAGTAAACTCCCTGCTGTAACCACACAAAAGTTCAAAACTTTTGATAACTGCTTTCCACTTTCTATGCAAGCTCTTTTTCTCAACATGTTCTGACGCCACCATGCAAGCACATGTCCACAAAATGTATAACTTCACAAGCAACAGAATGTCATATATCATAAATTGCTATATCATAACACTGCTGTGTTCGCGGTCTGAGCAAGCACTTCCTATTTTCGGACTCACTGTTACGAAGGCAAAACAAAAATGAGCGTCTGCCTCACCCTGCTACGCCGCCCTACATATTCTCGCTGCTATCGACAAACAAGGTGTAACACCCATCCGTATTTCCGTATCCTGTCACTGTTGTAACCACTCGCGTGTATCGTACTGCGCGTGTCATATGTTCGTCACAGAGACTACTGTCCTAAGTGTCACAACCCGGCTAAGGTACACGATAAGTCCTGGTTTGTGACAGCTGTCGCGAACTTATGCACGAAGTGTCCACACAAAGCACGACTATCTAGTCCTACTACTAAACAGTCTTATTTATTGTCAGTGCTCCTACAACACCAGCTCGGTACTGCATATATTGTCTTATGTCACTGTGCAGTAAACTCCCTGCTGTAACTACACAAAAGTTCAAAATTTTGTATAACTGCTTTCCACTTTCTATGCAAGCTCTTTTTCTCAACATCCCCCATCTGTAGCTGCCACTAGTAGCACAGACATTAGATAAGAGCTTGTTCAGCATCTTCTGTTGTAGCACCATCCAGCGCGAACTTGCCCATGCTGAAGGTGAACATACCCACTCCAGTAGCTTCTCCTCCTCGTAGCATCCTTGTTCGCGTCAAAGGGTTTCGAAACACCATAACCCACATACATCTTCTACCAATGGGTCCATGCTCCAAGTGTCCAATCACGTGCAGGCGCCCAGCGTGACACAACTTACGAAAGTACTGTGCCCTGCTCTCTGTCATGCCTGTCATATAGTGCGATGGCACATGAATGCAAGCCACCACTCTGCTGGCCAGCACTGCCAGTGGCAATGCAATGTCCAGCACGGCGAACCAAGGTGAGGTTACCACCGCATCACACACTCCATACTTCTCCTTCCAGGCACGATAGTTGCCCGGCTGTAATGCGTTGAGGGCTTCGGGCCATTTCAACTGCGGGTTCCAATCGCTGTTCATGAACTTCAAGTGAGGCCACTTCAGTGACATCACCTTGCCAATCACACCTGTACCAGCCCATGGGTCCCAGACCTGTGTGACCTTCTTCCAACTCACCTCGTGCGCCAGGCGTCTGACTTCTTGAGGAACTGTCATCACCAGTTCTAAGCCCCAGTTCAGTTGACTGGCAATCTTTACCTGGGCTCTGTTCAACTGAGTAGCATCCCCCCTTTTCTGCACTTCCTCTGGGCTCATGGCCTGCACCGTAGCTGCCTTTCGCAGGCTCCTCGCGCGAGTGTGCTGCTCTGAACACTTTCGGCTCAGGATGGTGCGGTGACCATCGTGCCAAAGTCCTGGCATCAAGTCTGTGATCACCCTGCTGAGCTCTTCCTGATTTCCACACGCCACTCTGTCAGGGAGATCCCCCATGCTCCCCTCCTTCCTGAGCATCTGTCGCGATGTGAGCGCCTGCCATGGGTGTTCGCGTCCCGGTCTCACAGCTCGATGTGGGCCCACGTCTGCAGGCAACAACACTGCATCTGCTCCCAACTTCTCCCTCAGCTGCAGCTCCATGGCAGCCATCCTTTCCACGATAGACGTGCTCACCTCGGCGGAAGCTGCCACCATAGCCACACCCAGGCATTTGGGGCATTGCCAGTCTCCTTCAGGCACTTTGTCCAGCGCCGGCTCCAGACACCAAATGTGATAGCCACGGTTGCAGGTGTCACACAACAGCATCGATGCCTCCCCATCTGTCCTCATGCACTTCTCGCACGCGAGATGTTTGCTGGGGATGGCTGCGCTGCAGTCGTACTGATCCTTCACCTACAGATGGCACGGTGCAATGTTCTGCACTGTACTCTTCTCCCGTAACTTGGTGCTGTCCTCCAAGACCACCACCCCATCCTTCTGCACCTTGACCAACTTCAGAATGGCTGGCTTGGTGGCCACCTCCATGCCAGAGCGTGGCTGTTGCCTTATGTACACAAAGTCACCTGCCTTGAACTGGTGTGGCTTCGGCTCGTAGCTGCCACTCCTCCTGTGCTCGTACAGCAAGGTGTCACGGTGTTGAGCGATCTCCAGGTTGCACCCTGCGTGCACCATGAGCTTCTTTACGATGGCCGCTCGCTGCAACAAGTCCTCAGCCAGTGTTCGTTCATCCTGTCTCTCAAAGTCCAGCTCGGGTCGCGCACGAAGATCTGGCGGCACAGTAGCTTCCTGGGCGAACAACAGCGTGAACGGCGCCACCCCAGTCGACTGTTGTTTGGCTGCGTTGTAACTGAGTACAAGTGACCAGAGCATCTCGTCCCATTCGAAGTCTAGGCCCTTGTCGAGGGCCATCTTCTTGAAGCAGAACTTGTGATGGTGCGCACCACGCGCTCAGTCAAGCCATTGCTCTCTTGGGAGCTCGGTGATGTCACCCTCCGATCAATGAGACACTGTCTGCATAATGCAGCGAACTCGCCCTCAAATTCCGTGCCCCCATCCACGAGGCATTCCGCTGGCGCCCCGAACACTGACAGGACGTGATTCTGAAACGCGCTGGCGACGGTGGAGCCTTCCTTGTTGGGGATCGGAACACACACAATGAAACGCGTGTAGTGTTCAGTCATGACCAAGACACGTTGGTTCCCAGCCTTTGTGACGCGCTTCGTGGGCCAAGCTAAATCCAGGGACCAGCGATACATGAAGGATTTGATCTCCAGCGGCGTGAGCATCGCCTCCTCCCGCGCGTAGTGCGTCTTCACTCTCTGGCAGGTTTCACATTGCGTGATCACTGCTCGGACATCTTGTTTCATGCCCACCCAATAATGACGTTGCCACAACAGGTTCAGCGTTCGCCTGATGCCCCAGTGGCCAGTCCTCTCGTGGGACTCACGCACCAGCTGAATTCTGTCACAGGGCTTGGGCACCAGAAGTTCCTTGCCACTGACGGTGACCATGTACAGCTCACCCATGAGCTCGTCCCAGCGGTGACGAGCTGCTCTCTTCCTGACTCTATGGTACTCCTCCTTGGGCACCTTCGAGCTTTCTCCGGTCTTTATCCGCGTGAGGCATAGCTCGTCCTCGTGTATGTCTGGGTATTTCTCCCGAAGTGACTCCTGATGGGTCACACTAGCCACCATGGCGACCATTCTCGTCGTGGCAGGCAGTCTAGGCAACCTCATCTCTTTTTCCTTCAACACTGGTGCCCACTCTGGCGCTGAGTTCACCTCCACTGGTTTGTCTTCAGGTCCTGAGAAGGCTTGGCGGTGACGCGCCTTGTAGCCCGCGAGCTTCATGGAGGCAAGCTTCCACTGTCTGCGACGTGGGACAGCATCGGCTGTGCCGAGTCCCTGAGTGCCTTTCTGCCCTTGGCTACACATGTGTTGTAGTCGCTCCTCCCAGTCCTGGTGACTAAGGCGTCGGGCAACTTGCCGAGTGTAGTCATTGGATCTGGTGACCCACTCTGCCAGTTGTGCTCGTACTGGCTCCGTTGCGCCTCCCGAAGTGGTAGCCACTTTGGCGGACTCCACGATGGGGATGGCAGCTAGCGCGCCATGCTCCTCCTTTTCACTCTCCTGACTCTTTGGCAGCTTTGTCGTGCTGACCTCAGTAACCGCGTACAACAGCTCCATAGCTCTGCGGTCCATGGCGAGACCGAGTATCCCTGCCAACTCCTCGTCTCTCATGCCACGAGCCATGCGCAACTCACTCGCGCTGTACCCCATGGCAATGGCTTTCTCGTCCAGGTTGACCTCTCTGGTCTCCCCTTTCTCTTCAACGTCCTCTTTCCTTACCACCGTACCTGCACGGGGTGCACGAAAGGCTCGGGAGTTCTGTGTCGCCAAGATGGTCGGCAGTACTCGCATGGGCTCCCCCACAGCGTTGGCGGTGTAGTGGGGCTTCCTATCCCCAGTGACTACCTTGCGCGGCTTCCAGCCTCGCTGCAGGATGTCACTCACGTATCTGTCTGGTGGTCTGTCCACCCCCTCCATTACCAGATTGAACTGATGGTTCTGAAACAGATTGCTCCAATATGCTCGTAACCAGTACGGATGAATCCGTCCCTGGTCTCGCCTTTCAATGCTTCGCTCTAAGTAGCAGTCACTGCAAGGACATACTCGCTCATAAATGAAGTGGTGAGTCTCGTGGGTAATGTGACCCCTGTCTTGATCCACTCCTTCCAGTTAGCCAGCACGGATAATTTCACACCTAGTATCACTGGCCAGTGCTCTGCTCCAACAGGATGCTATCTCCCAGAATAAGCCAGAATGCCGCAATGAACGCTGCCGTGATAATAAACACTGAAAATCCCGTTTCGCTCTACGCCTTCAGGCGTACCAGTACGGATAAATCCGTCCCTGGCTTTACCATCCGGTGTTTCGCTCCAGCAGGATGCCATCTCCCAGAATAGTCCAGAATAACATCATAAACGCCGTCACAATATTGAACACTGAGACCCCGGTTCCGCTCTACGCCTTCAGGCGTACCAGTATGGATAGATCCGTCCCTGGCTTTACCATCCAGTGCTTCGCATCACCGGGATAGCCCAGGATACGACCATACTCGCTGTCGCTGTGTCTTGCATGGCTGCTGAACCTCGAGCGTCACAACCGTCTGCTTCCCTCAACCTCTTCCAAGCTTACCAGTACGGATAAATCCGTCCCTGGCCTCACCCTTCGGAAGCCTCGTTCTTCAGGACTGCTGTTTCGCGCTCAGAATTACAGACGACATGTCTGTAATAAAGCACATTTTTTTTTGTAAAAGACTGAAGATCACAGTTCTGACGCCACCATGCAAGCACAAGTCCACAAAATGTATAACTTCACAAGCAACAGAATGTCATATATCATAAATTGCTATATCATAACACTGCTGTTTTCGCGGTCTGAGCAAGCACTTCCTATTTTCGGACTCACTGTTACGAAGGCAAAACAAAAATGAGCGTCTGCCTCACCCTGCTACGCCGCCCTACATATTCTCGCTGCTATCTACAAACAAGGTGTAACACCCATCCGTATTTCCGTATCCTGTCACTGTTGTAACCACTCGCGCGTATCGTACTGCGCGTGTCATATGTTCGTCACAGAGACTACTGTCCTAAGTGTCACAACCCGGCTAAGGTACACGATAAGCCGTGGTTTGTGACAGCTTACTGAACGAGACCGGCCCAAGTTCCCTTTGTATATGTTGTTCATCAAACACTCACAAGTATTCTTATGTATCTCATTGATGACCGTATGTCATCGGTCAATCGGCCACACGCATTTACCTCGCATGGCAGACCGTAATACAGTGTACAACTGTCCGATATGTCCCACAACAAGTTTTCGGTATTTTTATGACATTCGCGCGCGGTGGGTTTGGGATTTTTGATGATTGTTAAGTGGTGTAAATTGGGCGAGGTGTGAGTTTTGTGCATAAAACTTGATATGCAAAGTATCATGTCGAAAAAGTAAAAATTGAAAAAGTTATGGATTATTTTCGTCTTCAGATTTGATAACTTTTTTGATGCTGACTTTTCGGCAGGCTGAAAACCTAGGCCAGAGGTCTTTGTGGATGATGAAGAATGACGATTTTTGGGTGTGGATGATGGTGATGATCTTTAAGGTGATATAGGATGACGTCATGCATGACTCGTCGTCAAACGAAAGTGGGACCAGAAAGATAGCGTTTCTGACAGTAACGAATGTGCCACCTCGCAAGATGTTTAGTTTTTGTTAGCCAATGGAAACCGTGGGCCATCGATCGATCGATATGATGATTTACGATCTAGAATTTGATTGGTTGGGCGGTAAAACGATTCCGCTAGCGTTCGATTTTCAAACATATTGCACACCAGAATTTGAAGCTCATTAGTTTTGTATTACGGCGGCCAGCAGGATATACCTGGACGAATTGAGGGAATAACGTGTTTGCCGATCGCTGAAGTTTCCTCACCAGTGTACGCACAGGTTCCTCTTCACTGCTAGCTTCGCATAACGAGTTGGTTGCGAATCTTGCGTGCTTTGGTATGCGCCGGCTGCTGGGATCTTTTGGTGCAGGTGGTTATGCGCCGGCTGCTGGGTTCTATTGGTGGAGGTGCAGGGCGCGCTGATTTTTCGCGAACTATGTTGTCAGCTTCTTGGTTATGTTTTTAATTCCTGTTGCTTTCGTTTCCCACAAGATTTGTTACGTCCCACATGTTTATGGTGCCCGATCTCAGGATCTTGTGCTACGAACGTCGTGGTAATTCTCCTGCGTCGTTTATCTTGATCTGGGCAGCAGCGCGTCTGGGGCTTGCCCTGGCGGGATCTTCCTCGGTCTTAGTTGGCCATGCTACTTTCAGTTTAGGATTTAGATCACTTAGGCTTTCCGCCATGCTTCTTCTCTTCTAAATTTATGTGAAACAGTCAGCGATGCTGCTTCTTTTCCACCGGCTGACAGTTTCAGTAAATGTTCGCAGGTACTACGGGATCTTCTGCTCGCCAAGAAAAATGATATTTAGCACTCGCAGTTTGGGTGGTCTGCGTGGCACGAGGATTCGTGATGTCCTTCGGGACACGTTCATTTTGCTTGTTGAGATGCGATAGGGATTTGCTCTTTTAGAACCCGTTTAGTATCAGGTTATAGAATATAATAGTTTGATAAGCGGTATTGGAACTATAAATGTGCTGCTGCAAATTTGTATCATTATCTGATTTTGCCCTGCATGATTTCTGTTGTGTGAATAGCTGATATTGTTGTCCGAGCAAGAGGAACCCTGCCGTCACGTATATAAGCATTTTATATACCGGTTCGAATCTGAAGAACGTAATTGTGACTCTTTCGAACAGAGTGAAATAAATGTCAGCGAATATTATCACGCGAATAACGCGGAATTATTCTAAAAAGTCAGGAGAGGTCATGTCAAAAAATTATTTCTGTCCCGTATTTATCAAAAGTTATCAAGATATCAAGTTATTTGAATAGTTTGCTATATGTACATCAACAAGAGTTATACAATCTGAGTATGCAAACCTTCCCACAACACAGAAAGCGAAGGCAACATCAGCAAGGAAATGTGGGTGTGCGTCAATTGCAACTCGCACTCGGCTATGCCCCTGGAAGTCATGTATGGAAATCTTCATGTGGCATTTATCCATCAGAAACACGACGGGATCGTAGCTACTAGATTCTGCATAATCGGAATGACTAATAAGATGTGCGATAATCCCATAATGCACAACCTTGCCGTCCCTCACTAGGTGAAATACCTAGCATGGCTTGTTCAAAAGTCCTTTTGCGGTGGTTAAATGTTTAACTTGGTCCGGCTCCTTCCACATCGGCCATATATCCTTCCGGTTTGCATGCTGTCGTGTAGGTTTGCCCTCGTGAGTCGCTGCATATGAAAATACTTTGATGTTGCCATTTCGCATATTTGCACACTTGGTAATCATTTATGATGAATACTTCTATGAATGTACTAGCTATGATATTAAAGTGACTGCCTAATGAGTTGTTACATAAATGCCCAAGGCTAATAAACAAAAATCATTTCGAGACAAATACACAATGTGCTCATGTATCATACATAGTATGCGTATTCATAACCCTGAGGTCATTTGATGAGCTACAGGACTATAGAGTTGTGAAGTGTATGTGTGTTTGTTCATGAACAAATACATACAAGATAGTCTGTAGTTTTGAGTTTCCGAGTGTTGGACGAATGATCAAACATCATGACACACAATCAAATAACCTTGAATGGCACATGACATGTGTCTGCATAGAGCCATTGAATAGCAGTTCATAAAATCTAGAAAAGGAAAGCATATCTGGCAATGAATACCATGAAGGACTCGCACACAACACTTCATTACGATTTGGGCGCGTCACACATTTCACACCTTTTGTTGCCTGATTGGTTAATAAGTGTGCACATCTCACAATTCCAAGGCTGTGACCACTCATAGTTTGTTGAAGCATCATGGACTGTCATAAGAAAAGCAATTTGCTCGTCACGGCGCTCAATATCCTTGGTAAGCAGCTCGATGTTCAGATTAAGATCCTCCACCTATGCTTGACAAAAATACCTCAATGCTATCGCATATGTTTGTGTTGCACTAAGCAAAAAGGATTTGTGCTTCGCAACTGTACAACAGAGTTTTCGGCACACACTACCAGCCAGGTGCATAGTACACGCCACCGGCTGGCAGAAAAAATATACGTCAACGGCTTGCAAGCACTGAACACACCATAGGCTGGAATGTGTACACCTTGCCACCGGTAAAAAGGTGTAATACACATAGGCATCCCCAGTCCCAACCATGGCGCACCCTGGCATGCCCAGCCCCGAGCATGGCGCACCCTGGCATGCCCAGCCCCGAGCATGGCACGCCCTGGCATCCCCAGCCCCGGGCATGGCTCCCTCTGGGATGCCCTGCCCCGAGCACGATGCACCCTGACATGCCCAAAACCGAGAATGGCGCACCCTGGCATCCCCAGCCCGAGCGTGGCACACCTGGCATCCGAGCCCCGAGCATGGCACACCCTGGCATCCCAGCCCCGAGCATGGCACACCGTCATCCTGCCCCGAGCACAGCACGCCCTGGCATGCCCTGCCCCGAGCATGGCGCGCCCTGGCATGCCCAGCCCTGATCATGGCACACCGTTGCATGCTCAAGCCCCGAGCATGGCACACCCTGGCATCCCCAGCCCCGACCGACCACGGTGCACCCTGGCATACCCTGCCTCGAGCATAGCACACTCGCGTACCCTGCCTCGAGCATGGCGCACCCTGGCATGCCCTGCCTCGAGCACGGCGCGCCCTGGCATGGCCAAACCCAAGCACAGCACACCCTGGCATGCTCAGCCCCGAGCACTGTACGAGCTGGCATGTCTAGCCCCGAGCATGGCGCACACTGGCATGCCCACCCCCGAGCACAGCGCGCCCTGAAAGTGCCCAGCCCAAAGCATGGCGTGCCCTGGCATGCCTAACGACAATCAAAGCGCACAATGCCATTCCCTTCCCCGAGCATAGCACGCCCTGGCATGCCTAGCCCCGCGCACGGTGCACCCTCGCATCCCCAGCCCCGAGCACAGCACGCCCTGGCATGTCCAGCCCAGAGCACGGTGCACCCTCGCATCCCCAGCCCCGAGCACAGCACACCCTCGCATGTGCAGCCCTGAGCACAGCACCCCCTGGTATGCTCAGCCCCGAGCATGGCGCACCCACGCATGTGGATCGCCGAGCGTTGCGCACCCTCGCATGCTAAGCCCCGAGCATGGCGCACCCTCGCGTGCCCTGCCTCGAGCACGGCGCACCGACACATACCCTGCCTCGAGCATGGGACAACCTCGTATGCCCAGCCCCGAGCATGGCGCACCCTTGCACGTGCAACTCCGAGCATGGCGCACCCTCGAATGCCCTGCTTTGAGCACGGCGCACCCTAGCATGTCCAGCCCCAAGCATGACACACCCTGGCATGCCCTGCCTCGAGCACAGCACGCCCTCGCATGCCCACCCCCGAGCATGCCCACGCTGGCATGCCCACCCGGCATGGTAGCCCTGGAAGTGCCCAGCCCTGAGCACTGTACGCGCTGGCATTCCCAGCCCCAAGCATGGCGCGCCCTGGCATGCCCAACGACGATCAAAGCACACAATGGCATGCCCCGCCTCGAGCACAGCGTGCCCTGGAGGTGCCCAGCCCCGAGCACAGCGCGCCCTGGAGGTGCCCAGCCCCGAGCACAGCGCGCCCTGGAGGTGCCCAGCCCCAAGCATGGCACGCCCTGGAAGTGCCCAGCCCCAAGCATGGCGCACCCTGGCATGCCCAACCCTGAGTATGGCGAGCCCTCACATTCCCAGACGTGAGCTCGGCACACCCTGGCATGCCCTGCCCCGAGGATAATACATCCTGGCATGCTCAGCCCCGATCATGGCGCGCCCTCGCATGCTCAAGCCCCGAGCATGGCACCCTCTGGCATGCTCATCCCCGAGCACGGCGCACCCTGGCATGCTCAGCCCCGAGCACGGCGCACCCTGGCATGCCCAGCCCCGAGGACTGTACGCGCTGGCATGCTCAACAGCCCCGAGCACAGCACACTCTGACATGCCCAGCCCCAACCACAACGCACACTGGCATGTCCCGCCTGGAGCATAATACACGCTAGGACGCCCCGCCCCAAGCCTGGCATACCCTCGTGGCATGCGCAGCCCTGAGCATACTATACGTCAGCTTGCCCAGCCCTAAGCATGGCACTCTCTCATGGCATGCCCAGCCCCGAGCCAGTTACTCGCTGGAATGCCCAGTCGAGAGTATGCCAAACCCTGAGCTCGATGCCTCAATATCATCACATCACCTGCTCTGCTGGGAACCAAAGACTTGTGCACCATCAAAGCAGCTGAAAGGAGTCAGTGGGGTGAAAGGCAGTTTGCTCCAGAGGATGTAGCCTAAGTTCACAGACCGAAGGTCTAGTATATTCACCACGCGCAACTGATGGAAAGCAGTCAAGGTCTGGATGGAAGATGATGGCGCACAAGAATTATGCACCAGTTGCAACTCGGCGATGGCCAAGACTTGGGGAGCATGCGGCCAGGAGCTCAGTGTTTGGGGGCTTGCCTAGGGGTACTTCCAGAAATCAAGTGCATAGTTTCCAAGGATCTAGTAGCTAAGTTTTGCAACTGACCTATCGGCCTTCTGGCCTAAGAAGTCCGGGACTGGAAGTTATGGGAGGGACTGGCTGCAAGAAGGTGGAGATCATCAAGCGGTTTAAGCTTGAGGCAAGTGTAAAAGTTTCAACTGCTGCTGGGAGGAGGGACTCACAAAACTCTGATAATGAGGGTCTACCACTTGCTTATTTTTTCGTTCTGTTGGCTACAAGCTCTCAAAACTCTTGATGTTTTCTTCGGCCACAAGGTGGCTTCGTAGAACCCTAACTCCGACTTAGGAACACTGTGAACTTTTATCTATATCTATTAGGACAGATCAAAAAGACGGATTGCTACCGTTGTTACTGTGCACTCAACCTTACAAGAAAACCTAAAGGTCCCCAAGGGAGGGTTGCCATGAGCTGCGAGATATTTCAAGACTTACCTTAAACTGGAAGGGCATCAGTACAGTGACCTCCTTGCGAGAGCATTGCAACTTATCCGTGAGATCCGAGACTTGTATGCGGAGCTGTCGCAGCTGCGCGTTGAAATTCTGTTGTTTATCATCCCATAGCAGCTTTTCCAAAGACAGGACGCTACGTCGAAGCGCCTCTTTCTGGGGACGGGGTGGCCCGGGAAACTTAGAGTTGGGAAAATCCATACAGCTTGACTCTCACGTTCAAAATCCCCTTTGAAGCAACGGCAGCCTCGTTGACGACAAACATAGGGGAAAACTTCCCCACTGGATCTTGGTTTCACAGGGTGTCCGCCGCCCACACAGGCAGAGGAGGCAACTCACAACACTCAAGGCACATATGGTGCACTTAGATGGCTGGCACTGTCCACCGTTTTCAATTATCTCGCAGCCGAACATTTGAGCGACCCAGCCTGCTTCGAATATATCATACACATCGGTCGTTCACGCCCTAGTTTGTTAGGGGCGCTAAGGGCAGCTAAGTTCTACTAGTTCCGCCGGAGCTTACGCTTAAACAAGAAGAGCTCCACGATGCCCGGTTGGAAACTGGGCAATGAGAACGTATCACAACGTATTGTAGGAGAATGCATAAACCATTTCACTCGCTGGATTCAGAAGGACAGTGAACGCGAGGGGCGACGCGTACCGCCAAGCTGTAGCTGGTATCTTTCAACACCTTGTTAATTTCTTCGAGTTGTTTGCGAAGTGCTTCCGTCTGAACAAGTGGTCATAAACAAAGGTGAACGCCGCAGTAAGCTTTCAGAATAATATCATGCACCGACGTGCGACGGCTGACGCACGTGCTGAGGGCCCTGTAACATGCAACAAGTCTGACGCAAACCGCAGTTGGCGTAAACACACTGGATGTCAAACATGTTGTTTATGTGAATAGATATCCAGTGTTCAAATTTGTGAGCGGTGTGGTCACACGCAAGTGGAGAAAGCCTTCTTAGCGAGTTTGCTACGGCAAGACCTCATCTGAAGTGAGAGGTGTATTGTCAACGGTAACGCTCAAATTAATCGATAACGGTTCTTCTGTTTCGGTTCCAGTCGTTGCTTCCTCGTTCTTTGAGACATTTGACAATGCAACCGTGTCCAAGCGAGATGCGACCAGCAGTGCTTCCAGTTCAGCAATCCTGCAACTCTCCACGATAAACACGGTCGGTCACTGCTGAAGCTTTGCAATATTTAGCGTCAGCGGCCTAGCTTCTTGCCTTAAAGAGAGTGATGATAAAGGATATACGAGAGATATTTTGGGGAGGACGAGCGACACGCACCGATCGTCCCTAGTTAACAGCTGTCTTTCATGCTCAGCTTGCTGCTGCCGTAGGTGTTGTGCTTCGAGGCGGGTGCTCTTCAACTCTTTCTCAAGGTTCTCAGCCTGTGGAAGTTGGGCACGGTCTATACAGTCAGAAACTCCTCATCAGCGTCACGCGTTTCCAAACACAAAGCATTCGCCCACTACCTGCTTTTTCAGCACGCTTAACATCGTTGCTTTCCCTCGACGTTTGCCTCGATGGTGTGGAGCAAATTGCTTGCAAAGTTGCAATCGATTTTGCTCTCGCCTCACCTTCCGCTCATCAAGATTGTGAGCTAGGCCTAGCTTTTATGGCTTTACAGGTGTATGGCTTTATAACTCCTCGGCCTTCCTCTCCCTCCCTCCCCTTAAGCCTTACTCCGGAACCGGAGTCTCTGAGCCGCGGCCGAAGCGATCGAGATTCGATTATTCGAGGTTTGTTACATTTTAGAAGCTCAGAGACTCCGGTCTTTTATGCCAAAACCAAGAAAATAGCCGTAAATCTCACTACCTTTTTTCAAGTCCTCTCTGCTGTTTATCTGGTGATAAAAATGCAGCGTGTGCAGCGTGATCATCCCCCCCGCCCATTTTGGAGAGCGCAATTATCCTACAAGACATGGTAGAGGCATATTTACTTTGGTTTTCGCCTCAATTCTGAACCTTTTCCCTACACGAAGTTGTAAAGAGCGCGACATCTTGGGTGAGCAAACGCCATCTCCCCACGTTCATTGCTTTTACTGTATTGTCCGGAAACGTGCGACGATGGGCGCAGATTTTACGTGCGCATCCTGAAAGCACTTGAACAACTCACACTAGGTATCTAGCGTTGTATGTGGGACCGCCTTTCACGTTCCAGTTGGGGTTTGCTCACAGGGTTCGCAATAAACCGACACTTGCGAGCGTATGTAGAATCTCGACTACAGCTCGGTTGCGTCTGATGATGGGCGGTAATGAAAGGTGAAGATCCCCTCTACCACTTCCACAACTCATATCCTTGTTGTTAAGTGAAGTAGGGGACCGTTTTTGACGTTCCAGTTGGGGTTTGCTTGCAGGGTTCGCTAGAAAACGAGATTTTTGAGCGTTAGCTAAATCTCGTATACAGCTTGATTGCGTCCGAGGATGGGCGCAAATGAAAGGTGACGAACCCCTCTACCACTTCCGCACCTCATACCCGTGATGTTCTTTGATGTAGGGGACCGTTTTTGACGTTCCAGTTGGGGTTTGCTCGCAGGGTTTGCTAGAAAACGAGACTTTTGAGCGTCCGCAAAATCTTGTATACCGCTCGGTTGCGTCTGAGGATGGGCGCAAATGAAAGGTGACAAACCCCTCTACCACTTCAGCACCTCATACCCGTGATGTTCTGTGATGTAGGGGACCGTTTTTGACGTTCCAGTTGGGGTTTGCTCGCAGGGTTCGCTAGAAAACGAGATTTTTGAGCGTTCGCAAAATCTAGTATACAGTTCGGTTGCGTCCGAGGATGGGCGCAAATGAAAGGTGACGAACCCTTCTACCACTTCAGCACCTCATGCCCGTGATGTTCTGTGATGTAGGGGACCGTTTTTGACGTTCCAGTTGGGGTTTGCTCACAGGGTTTGCTAGAAAACGAGACTTTTGAGCGTCCGCAAAATCTTGTATACAGCTCGGTTGCGGCTGATGATGGGCGCAAATGAAAGGTGACGAACCCCTCTACCACTTCCGCAACTCATACCCGTGATGTTCTGTGATGTAGGGGACCGTTTTTGACGTTACGGTTGGGGTTTGCTCGCAGGGTTTGCTAGCATCCGACATTTATGAGCGTCCGCAGATTCTCGACTACAGCTTAGTTGCGTCTGATGATGGGCGGGAATGAAAGGTAATAACCCCCTCTACCACTTCCGCACCTCATATTGGTGATGTTCAGTGATGTAGGGGACCGTTTTTTACGTTCCCATGGGGGTTTTCTCGCAGGGATCCATAAGTACAATGGTGACATTATTTTGGCATTGTGTATTGGCAAGATTATTTAATGGATTTTCTACCGAAGTGGTTTCCATATTATACTTAAGCTCTATTGCGTTATAACGGCGGCAAACCCTCGAAGGTCAGTACTCTCCGTGTATTAACTCAGGCATAAATGATGTCACCATCAGACTTTCACATGAATGCCATAATTTCTTTACTGATAGAAGTCCCTTCCTGGATCTAGTCTGCACAAAATATTGTCCATATTTCGTTCATGAAAATATACCGATCAGTTGCACCGTGATGTGTTGGCGAGTGCCGCACTCAGTATGCATAATGTGGCGCTCGCACCAAAATATAAAAGTTCCGAAGCGAGTTGCGCTGTGAAGTGTTGGCGAGTGCCGCACTCACTGTGTCATCACTATAGTTAATGAGCATTCCCTAACCTATTGTTTTGTTGTGGCTACGTTTTTGTCATGTAGTACTATCTTTGTGTATTATAAACTCTCACATAAATGATGTCATCATCCCTGCAAATTTATGTCATAGTTTCTTGACCCATGTAAGTCCCTTCTTGCGTCTAGTCTGCACAACACAGTTTCATATTTCGTTCACAAAAATATACCGAAATAGTGAGGTGAAACTAGCAAAGTAATGAGCCTCTACATCTTGCACACATAGTACTCTCTGCGTATTATTAAGTCTCACATAAACGATGTCATCTTCCCTGCAAACGTATGTCATAATTTCTTGACGCATGAAAATCCCTTCTTGCGTCTACTCCGCACAAAATAACAAAATAGTAATCATATTTGGTTGGTTATGGCACGGAGGACACAATCCACGATGCCAAGTATTATGATGTCGAAGGCCACACTCGAGCAACTGTGATCAAGCTCTGCGGTGGCGTACATGCCGTCATCACGGAACGAGAGTTGGCCATCATGGCTAGCGGTGCAAAGGAAAACTTTTCGATCATTGTCGGCGAATTGCCGGTGGTGGTTCGTACATCTCCAGTAGCGGTGAATCCCGCAACTGTGTTTTCATGGGAGGTAGCGGAGCAGAGCGGCGTTCCTGCAGCGGATGACTCCCAAGATGATGAAATTCTCTCCTTGATGGAGATGGGCTACAAGCCCTTAGATGGTGCGCCGCGGGAATTGCAGACTTATTTGCGGTCTTGGGACAAACCAGAGAAGGTGCTCGCAGTAGAGGAGTACATGCAGGCAGGCCTCCATCAAACGCAAGGAATGTTTACGCCAAATGTGCGGGGAGCTGCACGCGATACCCGCCGATATGCCCATAATGAGCTAGTGGAGGTGCACTTGCGTGGCGGCGAATTATTGCTCGGGGGTGTGAAAGTATCGATCTCAGATGAGCAAGCTATCAAAATGGCTGAGTACAAGTATCGTATTCAGAATGAGGAGAGGGCTGATGAAGTTAATGTGCTGAAGGAGGAGCTTGCTGCATACGAGACATCTTGCCGCAGTGATCTTGATATAGCTATTCGATTGACTGAGGCAAAGTTGCGGTGGGAAGCTGGCACAGAGGGCAAAATCGTGGCCCGTAATTGGTCACGCGCAGATGCACATGCCGAAATCACGCGGGATCCGGAAGATGCAGCACGAACAGTGTGGCCGATCACCAAGCACGTGGTTGCGAGTTATGGACCCGTCGTGGTGGATTGCTGGACAAGCAAAACATCAAAGTTGTCATTCCCTAGTCACTCTAAGTTTGCTGGATTTTTGCATGTGGCGGCGCCGAATGCTAGAGAGCGTGAGATGACAGCAGAGACCAGAGCTCGCGATATGCATGGAGTCGGTCCGAAGACAGAGGTGGCTTTGGAGAAGTTGCAGATATTCACCATTGGGCAGTTAGCAGAACTCACAGATGAACACATCGCGCAGTGTGAAGCTACGAGACTTCAGGAGGGCTTGTCGGCGCGGGTTGGCTTGATGCGACTGCGTCAAATGGCGCGGGATATGTTAGCTAGTGGGGTGCCCGATATTCATCCTGAGAGTGATGAAGACAATGATTCGGATGAGGATGTTGATGATCACATCATGATCCTGCGTGGCGATGATGATGTCGATGCTAGATAACTACGACAGGTTAGTACATCAAAATCATCAATAATGCAAATCGTAATTGTGTATTCAACTCGTAGGTGTGAGATTGATGCTCGCGCCAAAATCGAAAAGTTCCAGAGTATGGGCGGGCAATGTGTCGTAATGGCGAGTGAGTGATAGGTAGTGAGCGCATGGTGCACGCATGAAAATAAAAAATTCGGGTGTGTGGGCGATGTGAAGTAAGCATTAACATGAGCCAACCAATTGAGCGATGTGCGGGAGTGTGGGAATGCGGTGTGTGCAGAGTGAAGTGCAGAATCGTACACTATGGCCGGCAAGTATCCGCAGCTGCCAATCGCAAACCAACGGATCTTTGGGAATACTGAGTTTCGGAATCAGCAATTGGCTATTTGTGAGAGCATGCTTGATGGTAATGATGTTTTTGTCATTATGCCGACTGGGGGTGGCAAGAGTTTATGTTTCCAGCTACCTAGTGTTTTGCAGCGTGGCATGACCATAGTGATCGGGCCTCTACTATCTCTCATGCACGATCAAGTAGTAAGATGTCGTGAAAAAAATGTTACTGCGATTATATTTCATGGCGATCTGTTAAGTGATGAGAAGACACTTGTGTGCCACGCCATTAGTCAAAATATGGTGAATTTGTTGTACGTTACTCCGGAGGCACTCGGGAGCGATGGCATGTTGCCACCGATACTCCAAAAAATGTATCAAGCAGGGCATATAGCTCGCTTTGTGGTTGATGAAGCACACTGTGTTAGTCAAATGGGCCACGACTTTCGACCGGCGTACATCACACTTGGTAATTTGAAGATAGAATTTCCAGATGTTCCGATCGCAGCTTTCACGGGGACCGCAACGCATGAGACAGAAGCTGATGTCAAGGAGATTTTGAGGTTGTCAAAAGACGCAAAGGTTTTTAGGTCTAGCAGTCGCAGAGTGAACCTGGACATTAATGTGATCATCGGCAAAATAGATCCGAAACCAAGCGTTGGTGGAAGTCAGGTGGTGAAAGAAGAGGCGGAACAAGCTGGATTCGAGCAAATTCGGAAGTTTGTAGCGGAACAAGATGCGAGGTCAGGTGGAGATACCCGGCCGATAGGTATTGTGCATTGTCTCGTGCGCAGAGATTGTGAGAAGCTAGCTGCATGGTTAAGACAAAATGGAATGCGAGCAGAACATTATCACGCTGGAGTTAAATTGACAGAACGTGCAGCCGTGTATGATAGATGGATGCGAGGGGAGACAACCATCGTTGTGGCAACGAATGCTTTTGGAATGGGAGTGGACAAAGCGGATGTCAGATGGGTTGTTCACAACACAATGCCTCAAGCTATCGAGAGTTATGTGCAAGAGATTGGCAGGGCAGGTCGAGATCTTTTGGATGCCACCTGCTTGTTACTATATGATCCAAAGGATGTGACACGGATTCGAACAAAGTTGCACACAGAAAACCATAAAGTAAGTTCGCAACGGCAAAAGCTTTTAGAAGTGGAAAGCTTTTGTAAAACGGTTGATGTATGTAGACACAAGCTTCTGATGGTTCATTTTGGCGAGAAAAATGATATGCAAACATGTAATTTGAAATGCGATCATTGCAGGGCACAACCAAAGGGTATCAAGACGAAGAAGCGGCGGAGTGACATTCCAAAGGCTAGTGAAGGACAAGGTGGAAAGTACCGTAATACACGGCGTAGACAAAGTGCCTAGATGAGATCATAAGTAATCTCCAAGCGATTGATATATACATGTGAGAGCGGACCCTTACTTCATTTATATAATGACATTGCGGATAGGGTGGGAATGGCATCACTTTCAATAATATTGTTGTCTTATAACGGTTCCATGACAAAAACTATTTTGCTTTGCGATTTGAATGGTTGAAAATAAGTGAGTATCGCAAAAGTTGTGTTAATTTGTATCAATTATTCTTGACCACAGTTTTTTCTGCTGGTTTCTCTGTAATTCTGCGGCTTTCGTGGCCAATAAAAGGGAAAGTAAAGCACGAATCCAAAAAGTAACACTTGTGTATACCTTAGAATACATGTCCAAAGGAACCCTGAATTTTTTAGGCCATTTGAACAACCTTTTTTCGGGGCGTGACATAAAAGTCCAGAGCCTTCGGACTCCATGACAGTTACAAACCCTAAGTCATAACATCTAAATTTAACCGATCCGAAGGCTCTGGCCCCCAGAGTACCTTAAGCCTTGCCTAGCTACTCAGCCTTTGCCCTACATTAATCATGGATGGAGTGAGGATGACTTGATGTGATTGAGGTGCTACGCATGCCCCACAGGCGCCGGCCCCTCAGCCGCCGCAATGCCCCCCCCAAGCAGCATGGCCCTTGAGTCATCCTTAGGTAACTCCTCGGCCTTCCTCTCCCTCCCTCCCCTTAAGCCTTGCCTAGCTACGCAGCCTTTCCTTACATTAATCATGGATGGAGTGAGGATGCCTTGATGTGATTGAGGTGCTACACATGCCCCACAAACGCTCGACCCGCCTGAACGACGCACACCCGCTGAAAGGCGCGTGTCGCCCAGAATGGCGCGCATCACCAGGATGGCGCGTGTCGCCTGAAAGGCGTGTTCGCCCGAAAGGCGCACTTCGCGCAAAATGTGCGCATCGCTTGAAATGCCCGATTCGCTGCAAAGTTCGCGCCTCGCCTGAAACGCTCGATTCTCTTGAATGGCGCGCATCGCCTGAAAGGCACACACCGTCTGAAAGGCGCGTTTCGCTCGGATGGCGCGCGTCACCAGGATGGCGCGTATCGCCTGAAAGGCATGTTCGCCCGAAAGGCGCACTTCGCACGAAATTGGCGCGTCGCCTGAAATGCTCGATTCACTGCAATGCGCCTGGCGCCTGAAACACGTGTATCGCCCGAAACGCTCGACCCGCCTGAACGACGCACACCAGCTGAAAGGCGCGTTTCGCCCAGGATGGCGCGTTGGAGATATGTCTTTCCGATACGTCTTTAAAAACAATTGTACATCTATATCTGTCTTGCACAACATATCCCATCGATTTTCCCATATATATTGAACTTTATACCCTAAAGATTCAATATGCGCGATTCTCGCAAACGTGTCGTCATGCAATTGCTTCATTGTTTTATTTCTATCAAAATTCTTTCTTGACGGGGCAAACACGTCTAATGACCCATGCCAATAATCGCCTAGAAACTCGTAGCACATGCTCGCTTGAATATCAATTGCATCCACAATGTAAGACGTCCCGGGTAACTTGTATTCTTCCAAAAGCGGAATTTTATGTTGAAAACGTATATATTCAAGCCATTGTTTGCATTTGATGCTTTGCTTTTTTGCTAGTGGTTTATCCAAAATTGCGATTGATTTTTCGGGCATATACTCGGAGCGATGTATTGCTTGTGCAAGACTTGCAATCGTTAAATAGCGCGTGGGGTCAAAGTTGTCGTGCAAGGACATCAGTATCTCGCGATACTTTAACCACGCTTGACGTAGTATTGTGACATCGTTGGAACAATATCGATGCATCTCGTGTTTGAAGTCAAACGTGAACTGATTATTTACTTTATGAGTCCACCATTGCATAAATTGGGCATACTGCGTTTGCTTCATACATTCAGGTGCGTAATATTTGGATTCTGGATACATTCCTACATAATTCTGATTTTCGACAGTGTTAAATAAATGAGGGAACCAACCTTTGGCAGTGTCATCTTGCAGCCCAAACATTTTAGGCACGTTTGATAAAGATGTGGCAAAATGAAGATAACTATCGACGAACCGCACATGTTCAAACTCAAGATTCATGATTTTAGAGCCATTTGTACATACTTTTGGTACGTCGCCACGTTCCGTTATGACATAATCGAGTATCAATTTGAAGTGGTAACCGGAACCATTGTGCGCAATCATTGTCATACCTTTGTGTGCGGACTGAAACGCCCAAGTGGCAAATTGCTCCAACGTATGATGGACTATCTCCGTACCATCGTAATATTGGCATACACAAAAGTTTACTACGTGCTTGCCTGTATTTTGGGTTGATTCAAAGTAAAAAAATGCAATCTTTTCTATCGAAAGTATGTCTTTAGGGGTTTTTTTAGTGATGTAACATAAGTGGTCACTCATATCACAATATTCTTTGCAGTTATCGCAAACCTTATGCCCGCACACGTGTGCGATGCTAACATCGTTTGGATACCTAGTCTTACATTGTTCACAATACGAATAGCTTTTACAAACTGACGACGATTTATGAAAATCGTAACATTCTCGGTCATAAAAGGTGCAACCACAATCGTCACATCTAGTCCACGTCTTAAATTGCTTTCTTTGTTGAGGATTTGCGAACTTGCATCGTTTTGATTTACACCGCGGGCAATGCCGTTTGTAGTTATGCCCCAAAAAGGCATTGATGTTAGTTATGACGTCATAGTGCCCATTATAATAAACTAAATGCCAATCGTCTTTGTATAATAGAGAGGAACGATTTTCATCACAATATGGATAAATCAATTTTGGTCCGATTGATGTCAATGCGTATACATGAATGTTTCGTCGAAATTTCATTTCATATCGGTAAACTTGTGTTATGGAAATTCCTTCCGCTAAAGCGATGTCCATACAATTCCGCAATTCTTGGGCTTTACAAGTTAAAATGCCATGGTGGTCACGTATGATTATACACGTGAGATTGACCTTTCCAGTTTATGTTGTCAAGGATCACAATGCACCTATCAAAGCAAAGTGCGTCATTATTGCGTATGGTTATTGTCGCACGTTTTCGAAACACCTCCGGAATGGATTTTGGCGAAGCTAAACTACACCCTTTCCCCGTAGGTATTTTTGTGGTGTACTTAAAAAGCTTAATGGTTTTTGCCGGTCCATGTTCTTTTAGTGCATCAGATTGGGCGATTTGATTCAATTTTTCGTACAATTTTAGTCTGTCATTTTCCGTGATTGGCGTGGTTTCATATTTGTCCTCAAACTCAACAGCCATACGTATCACCTCTTTAGTATCATTTTGTTGTTGACCTATCCAATGCTCTAATGGCTTGGTCAGAAATACATCGAAAGGTATAACGTACTCGGTCCCATCGGTTGAGTGCTTTTTCGATATGTTTCTTTAGTGTAACATAGGTGTCGGCTTTCGTTGTCTTGCCTCTTGCATCAGATTCATTTTTGGTGAGCAAGTTGACATTTCCGCCTTTCTTATTTCGACGTTGATACAATCGTATTAAATCTACCCTATCGTCTTCGTCCAAGTTGGTATTCTTCTTCAAGCGTTCCCATTGGTTGGCGGTAAGCTTGGTTTTGGACATAGTATTTCCCTATAATATGTGTGTATTCTATATATACAAAAAATTAATTTTCGGAAGTTTTTTTCTAACTTATGCAACTCAAGTTGTCGTATATATTGACATGCCACTTTACCACTCATCGTATCGTCAAAAGTATTTAATATGTCAAGAACCGTGACCCCATATTTTTCCAATGAGTTGTTACGTACGGGCAATCCTTTCGCCATCCTATTTTGCAACAACCTCTTTTTCAAAACTTCATTTTTGTGAGTTTCATAATGTTTTGCACTTTGCGCTCGATTTTTTTCGTCGTCTTTTTTGTAATAGATATTGCCTAATTTTGACACAACTTGTTCCATGTCTATATATACTATATTGTTATATATTTAAATCGATCACAAAACGCTAAAAAGCACTTGTCATCACCCGAAAAAATATATCTTGTCTATAGTAATATATATAACATTATGGGTTTTGCGAAAGGGCAAAAAATAGAAGATCAAGCTACGTTAGATAGGTTAGCACAATGCCGAGCCAAAGCACTTGAAACTAGACGCAAAAAGGCACAAGACAAAAGGGACCTCCAAACAGCAAATGAGCTTGAAAAGAAACAAAAACTTGTACAAGCCCAAGAAACTATAGAGAAAGCTACAAAATCAAACAATGACGAGTTGGTACCCATCCCAGAAGTGTCCAAACGGTCTTCCAAAAAGACTAAACAACAAATTATTATAGAAAAGGACGATTCTTCTAGCGAGTCCGAAAGCAGTACGAGCGAAGCGGAGGCACAAGTCGTTGTCAAGCACAAGTCTAAAAAGCGAGATAAGCAATCAAAGGTGCGATCCCCACACGGAGTAGACCCTCAATCCCCTATGTATACAAAAACATACAACTCATTATTTCCTTCTATATAGTATAGTAAATATGAATACACTAAAACTATCGCCCGATTATGATATTCAAATCCCTAAATCAGGTGCGTTCACAATAGCAACAGAGCCCCACTTTATTCAACTGCATGGTGTTATTCTAGCAGTCGCGAAACGAGGTACCGGGAAAACCACTGCGTTGAGTAATCTTCTACGATTAATGAAACGCAACAACGCTCTAGACAGACTATTGTTGGTGTCGCCCACATACCACAACAACAAACACTATTTCAAAGACCTCCCGTTGGATGAGTCGGACGTACTAGAACCTGCCGTGGACGTGCCGAACAAAATCGAGGAAATCATGGACGCGGAAGGAAAGGATTATGACGAGTACATGGAAAAGTCAAAACGGTACAAAAAGTTGATGAAAATGCTAAACAATTCCAATATGTCAATATATGAAATTCCCGCCGATTTGCTAATGGAGTTTGGTCCTGAGTTTACCGCCCCCGTGCATAGGTACAATGGGCGTAAACCTGCCATGGCAATCATGTTTGACGATACGCAAGGCACCGATATCATGAAAGCGTCGAGCAAACTTAGTAACTTGGTAATCAAGCATCGACACTTGGGACGACTGTCTGATGGAGCCCTAGGTGCCACATTGCTCTTCGCTACGCAAAACTACACCAGCAATAGTGGGGGGTTATTGAAGGCTATACGAGGCAACCTTACTCACATGTTGGTGTTTCGCAACAAAAATCAAAAAGAGATAGATTGCATTGGAGACGAGTGTAGCGGAGAGGTTCCTTTAGACACCTTTCACGCAATGTATAACCAAGCCGTACAAACGCCTCATGACTTTTTGTTTATTGACCTTCATAAAAAGCAATCGCACCCAAGTGGCTTCCGCCGAAACCTTAACGAGTTTATAGTGCCACCTCGGAGTTTGGCATAACAAGGGGGGAAATGGTTATAAACATGATCTATCTTATAGATAACATCAAATTGTAACCAAAACCCCCATTTAAAAACTTGACATTTTGACATTAAAAAAGGGGATATCGGTTATAAAATTTGTATATCTTATAGATAATACCTAATTATAACCAACATCCCCATTTTTGTTGTGTGTTGTATTGTTTAAAATGATTATGATCTATGAATTACATAAAACTATGTGTGGCGATCTTCATTTCGATTAATCTTCATTTTCATCATCTATAGTTATGAATGAATAGCATACCTTTGTTTCGCTTTTTATAAACGATTTGTAACTTTTTAGATATGCTTTAACAATTGGTATGGTTTCGAGCCATAATTTTGAATGTTCATATACATTAAATGTTACTTTATGATTGCTTGGGTCATGCATTTTTTTGGTTTTTTTTTGTAGAAGGGTCACTTGCTATGCTATAACAAGTTACACCAAAATATGCATTTAAGGCATAAGCGATCATACAAGAATTTATTTTGGTGGCTTGCATCTTAATCTTGAAATGTTTTTTAAATGCTTCAATGTCTATATCCCAATTAGGATTAGGTGGTAATTCAAATGTGTCTAAAGCATCGTTTTGTTTATACAAATCTAAAATTAAATGATTGGTTTCAAACATGTAAACCCAAGCATCAATATATCTTGCTAACTTTTTGTTCCATAAGGTTTTGAGTATATCAATAGGTGTATTTTTTACAAATCTTTGGATAAATTGGTGTTTTGAAACAATCAATTTATCTTCCATGCTAGCTTCGTTACTATAGATTTTCATGTTGTAGAAGTCGTCAATAATATCCGAATTGGTAATGGACATAATGTTGTCAAATTCATAATGTGCAAAATGCTCTACATTCTTTATCATGTTTAAAGTTTGTTGTTCTATAGTGTAAGAACTTGACTTGCTATACTCAAAATTTGCAAGCTTCGCAAAATGTTTGAATGTGTCTATATCCCTAGCATAATGTTCAATTTTATGCCAAACTATTAGTTCTTGATACAAGTCACAAGTTTTAGTAATCTCGCCATAAGGAAGGGAAAATCCTTCAACTTGCTTAATATAAGGCATGGAATAAATATGAACTTCATTTGTAATAGTGTGTCTAATTCTATATAGATTTTGAAAAAAAAATCCCTAATGTTTACCATGGATGGATTATAAAATGCATATTGTTTATGAAAATAGTTTTTTACATCAAAATTTACTCCCACACTAATGCTCATGTTTGATATAACAACCCTAGCTTTATTCCATACATCATTTACATATGATAATGTGGATTTGTGCTTATCATCTATATCTCCATGATAGCAAAGTATGTCATTTTCTTCAAGGTTTGTCCATTTACACAATTGATCTTTAAAGGAATTCATGCCATAACACCACACAGTTTTTCCTTTCTTAAAATCGGTTTTAAATGGATAATATATACTAATGTTTTGCCCATTGTTAATGGCTTGAACTATAGAACCTAACCAATCATTTTTATGGGCGTATTCATGTAATGTTCTAGTAGGAGATGGCGATGTAACACTCCATGTAAGCACCTCATGTTTTGCAACTTTGGTAAACCACTCTATGGTCTTTTATTAGGAAAGGCATCCATTAGAATAATCTTTTTAGCGCGCCTTATTATATCAAGATATTTACACCAATTCATATCCAAGTTGTCTTTATGAGTACTTGATTTCCAAGAACTTGGATAAGACTCAACCTCATCTAAAATCACAATATCATATGTTGCATTTTTTGTTTTATGCAAAGACTCCATGGACATGACTAATCTATCGCAATATTGTATATCATCTTGATTAGCTTTTGTGAATGTTTTGTAATTTTTAAACCCAAGCTTGGCTTCATCTAACCTTTGAATAATATTCTTGCAATATGCTATGTTCTTTGAAAACCATATTATGCTCGATTTTTTAGTGTTGGTTTTCTCACATAGATAGTCTTCATGGTCAATGTAATTAATGCATGCATGTGTTTTGCCTTTTCCCATTTTACTAGTCAAGTAAATCGTGCGAGCTCCATCATCAAAAGGTATTTTTAAATCTAGCCAACTATGGTGTGTAGGTTTTTGACATTCTACCTTATTTTTTATTGTGCTCCAATCTCTAAACAATTTCCCATATGTATCCTCCCCAATTTTGGGATAAAACCTTTCAAGCAATGATTTTATCCAATTAATGTGAGGAGATTGATAATTGGAAGCTTGGCTCCAATAAGAAGAATATTTTTGGATTCTACTTTGGGAATTATCCTTTTGTATCACCCATCCTAAAAATTCTTTTAAAGATATGCCATTAAAGTAGCTATATAGCATAATTTGCCAAGATAACATATGGTTCAAAGCATTTGGATGACCTCTTTTTTCATTTGGAATTAAATTTAACACTTGAATAGGGTTGCAATTGTACCAATTGAAATTTTGTGGTAGAGTTTTATTTAATTGTCGTATATCACACAAGTTTATGGCTTGTGTTGGGTGACTTAAGGTGCAATTTTTTTCAATATTTTTCACCATGAGCCATTCCCAATTTAAAGTGTTTATGTTTATTGCATCTTGGTCCGAGGCAAACAAAACACAATGCTTGAGCACATTCTCATCACCTTCAATAATAGATTGAATTCTTTTATCACCGACTTTTGATTGATTCACACACTTCATTTGTTGTGATTTCTTATAAACATTAGTATCTATGGTTGTGCAATTGTTGTACATGTCGTTACCCATGTCTCGTGCAAAACTTTGTAGCAATTTCCTCACTTCACAATTATTGTCAAAAAAATAATTGGACAAAATAATATGATAACTCCATTTGTATTTGCCATTTACATCAACCCCATTGGATCCACTTATTTGAAAGTTTGCATTGGGAAATTGCTCGATAATTTTATTTTTAAGTGATTGCAAATCAATTTTTTCTTTTCCATCTACATCAAAATGCATTTTGACTTGTGCATCGTCGTGTATGATTTCATACAAACCTCGATCTTTATTTAAAAGTTTTGCCATTTGTGTCGAATTTACTTGTGCATATAGTTGACAATCTTTTACATGTGATCTAATGGCTATATTACCATGTTGTAAAGTAGATAAAATGTGGTTTTGTGCGCCCCCTTTTTTCGTCAAATTCTTTAGAAAATTTATTCCATATTTTTTCACTTCGCCGAATTTTTCAATTTCATTGTCCATCTATAATATCTATAAAATATTTTAATATTTTCTAACTAAACGCGAAAAAATCTAGAAAAAGTTCATTCCCTATAGTTTAACAAAAAATATGGGGAAGGGGGTCAAATACATTTTAATTGGGGGCTGGGTGTCACTGCTACAGTCGCCCCGATTATTTTCGTGTCACTGTCACAGTCGTCGTGTCGCGTCACGTCATGTCCCCCGATTTCTTTTTAATGACCATCTCGCGTCGCGTCACGCCACCGTACAGTAGGTCGACGAGTAGGTCGACGGGTCGGTCAGTTGATCGATGAGTCGATCGATGAGTTGATCACAAAATTGCGATCAGACAAGTGGGGAAAAAAATATTGCTATAGTCATTAGCCTATACATTTTTTCCCCCAAAAACACGAAGCTCTTCGATCAGGTCTTCGATCAGGTCTGCGATCGGCTCTTCGACCTCCCGATCGATGGACCGACCAACTCAACGATCGCGAGCCGCTGTAAGGTATCAGTCGTGATCTCGTGAACGGGGTTTAGGTTTGCAGTTGCCAGTTAAATTGCCAGTTAAAAACAGTTACAATACAGCTGCAGTGAACAGTGAACAGTTACAGTTTTATCGTAATAATGGCGGATTACTGCGAAACAGAAGCTACTGAAAACATGCCAAGAGCCCCCGAGCCCTCACCTGTACCGAGTGACCATCAAAGTGGATTCGTGCGAGAAGACGGAAGAGTTGACTTTGTGAGCACTGACGGTAAAAAAGTTAAGTTGAGTTTTGATCCGCTTCAAGATATTAGCTACAAGCCCATATGTCCAGTGGAAGTCGTCGAATTAAAGTGTGTGGGATATAAAGTAAAGAACGCTCACGACTTCGACAGTCTTCGTCTAAAGAAGAATCAACGCGGAGAGAACGAGGAATGCGACCGCAGTGGAACCCTCAAGGACCCATTCTATTGTTGTCTCGCTCATAAGCGTGGCGTTTATGGGTTTTTGACCGCTACTGAAGACTCTGAACATCGTGTTCGTAATATTTACGCGTCTATTCCGACCGCTCTCCACTGGCGCCAACTTGAGAGCAAGCGAAGGGAGCTCAAGACGCTTGTCGGTTTGGGTGAGCGAATTATCGAAGAAACTATGAAGGAGTTAACGGCTAACGAGTTTACTGGCAGTGCGGCAGTCGCCACTATGGAGACTGTACTTAAAAGTGCAACGAATGATGCGACAGAGGCTGACAACACTATGCGCGCCTCTGCAGCGTATAAAAAGCTGGAAGAGCTTTCGGATGAAGCTGTGTCAGTTACCTCGTCTCCTTTGACAGCGCGCGAGAAGGCTTATGCTGCAATGCGCAAGAATAAGGGTAAGAGTGCTGCTAGCACTTCTGACGTGGACACCAAGAGCGCCGAGCGTATTGCGAATCTAACGAAACAAGCCGACGCTGACCAAGCTTATCAAGTTAAACTCCAAGAAAAGACCGTTGAGCTGGAGGCGCGCATTGCAGATATGGAGAAGGCGCTTGATGCGGCACAACTGGAGAAAGGAGACTACGAAGAATCTCTTGGGGCAGAGATTCACAAGAACAACGAGTTGCAGGACAAGAACAACCACTTGCAGGCGCGCATTGACGAGCTCGAGAGCGTCACCGCCACTGCTCAACCGTCAGAGCCTACTGCGGCATTCGCTCAAAACGAGCCAGAGGTATCTTCTGCAGAGTCCCCTACCCCTACTGCCGGACCTTCCAGTGGTACAGGTAAAGTTGGACGTCCACGCAAAGCTGGTTAAGCAGTGGTTCAATGGGACCACGTTGGTCGCGGCGTGATCCGCAGTTACTTTAAGCCCCAAGGGCAGTTAAAAGCGCCATAACAGTTGCGCAATAGCCCTTGTATCTTAATTTAAGTACTGTGGTTCGATTGTATCGTGGTTTGCGTAAGCCACTAGTCTTGTGGCACGCACGCCTTTCGTCATCCGTACTCGCCTAGCACGTGCACTGCTTCCCCACTGCCACGCACGGTCACGAATGATAGAGCAGAAAGTCTGCGTAGGGCATACAAAACCGTTGCATATCACGTTTGTGCAGTATAGTGTGCGTGCACTCTTTTAAAACCCTTCGGTGCAGTAACATTCGTGCTACGGATGAGCAACTACTGCTCATCCGTCCTACCCACCACGTGCACTGTAGCCCCACTGTTAAAGGAGAGTTGTGGAATTCCAAACAATAAGTTTACGTAGGTCATACGCAACACTTGCATATCACTTTATGCAATATAGTAGGCATACACTACGGAAAACCCTAAAGTGCAGTGTCATCCGGGACACCAGAGTCCGCCACTGTAGGTTCAATAGCCCTAACTGTTAAGAAAAAGCACCAGGTTTCAGCTTTAACAATCTATTCAAGTTGTTTTGCATTATTTGTACGTTTTAACAAGCTACCGGCAAAGCTTACAGGCGGGCAGGGTCTCCGTACTTTGCTGTACACAATCATATGGAACACTCAAGCCGATTTACTTTGGGGGGAAACGGTTATAAAAGTGTATATCTTATAGAGAATATCAAATTATAACCATTTCCCACCTTTTTTTGTTTTAAGTATGGTAATGAAAGTGTTAGAGTTATTCAGCGGTACGTGTTCAGTTGGCAAAGCACTGTACAACAAATATGGTACTGGTGTGCAAATTACAAGCTTGGAGGCGATCGTGGCTGCGCGAGCAAGTTCCATAATATTATGGAATTAAAAATGATATGCCCGTTCGCTTCATAAACAAAGCCTACTAAACACTCGATTTTTCATCGCCATGGTGGATTAGCCGAGTGGATAGCTAGCCGGAATAAGTTGAAATATTACTTCGACCGTGCTGGATCGATCCCCGGTGGAATGTCCGTATACCATTTCCAGTCGTCTTAGCCGAGTGGGTTAATCGCTGTATTGAGTTTCGATAAAGCGTTGCACTCCGAGCACGTGGTTACGATACCGGCGCAATGACCTTGAGTACGGGAAAATAAACGCTTGTTGACCAGTCTGCGTATTCGGAATAATTAATTCCGGATGTCGTATCGAATGAAGGAATACCAGAGTATGATTGTCGTACGTAAATGGGTCCGTCGAATTTATAAATTCGACGGAGTGGTCCTTGTAGGTACGGTCTCAAGTGACGGTTGGCGATCGTGGCTGCGCGAGCAAGTTCCATAATATTATGGAATTAAAAATGATATGCCCGTCGCTTCATAAACAAAGCCTACTAAACACTCGATTTTTCAATTCGAACTTTTGCCGCCAGCGTACTAACCTCCTTTTTAGGGTTTAGTACCTTTCGTGTTTAAATTTTTCAGTTGAGCTAATAAAGTATACTAAAGGTATATTTTATTTTGCTTAACTTGCCCTTTTTCTTTAAAACCTGTAGTCCTATGGATCCTAGGATCCGTAGGGCAGTGAAGGCGACAACTAGCGACCTTTAATCGCCCCGTCCCTTTTTGAGCACTTAACTGTGCTCAAGGGGGCGGATACTTACTGACCACAAACTAACAGACAAAATTTCTGAGTGTTCGATTGCAGAATTTAAGCAACAAAAATGTGAGGCTCAAAGGGGAAAGGGATTGGCTGCAGATATGGCGTCCTTTACGCAATCAGCTTTGAAGAAAGCACAAGACGCGGCTGTTCTTCTCAAGCATTTCATTGAGAACCAAGGGAGGAGACACCCAGCAATAGGAAAGCTCCAGGACTCCCTCGCGGTTGTGATAAAGGGGAAAACTGTGAACGTTGAAAACTATTTAGCCTGTTTCACTAAAGAGCGAGAGCTGGAAGAATACGCACTGTGGATAGCAGAGGTGAGATTCGTTCCCATTGTTGCCCAAAATCTAAAGGAGGAATAAACGCGCTGAAGTTAATTGCTTTCCTTTACCTTTCCTTGCTCCTTGTTGTGAACGAGTCTTCATCAGCTTCGGAATCGCAAAGTTCAAAAGCTCAGCCTTCGGACATTGCAAGGAACCACTTGGTTAAAACAAAATTTCACACGCCAATAACGCTTAAAGCCGCGGAGAGTTACAATTTGGAAGCAAAAACAAGATTAGAAGAAAGTACTCTGCGAGAATATGCGAAAGACATCTGTGCTAAGAGCATTGAAGGAATACGCCGCAGAATCACTTGGAACAAGAGCCTCAAAGGAAAATTCACGGACAAATTAGCGCAACACACGACACAACAGCCGAAGGGAAGTGCTAAGCATTTCTTTTCAGCCTGTTTCATTTTAGAACACGAGAAAGTTTCTTGCGCTAGGAACATCGTTGAAACACACCGTAAAGTCACCTTGAATACGAGCAACAAAAGAAAAACCACGGAAATTGAGCAAGCATTGGACAACCCAACGCACACACGCGACACAAAAGCAGAAGGAGATAAATAAACATCTCGTTTCAGTTTGTTTCATTCCAGAACACGCGAAAGTCACCTGCGGTAAGAGCATTGTAGGAACACACCGTAGAATCAACTTGAATACGAGCATCAAAAGAGAGACCACGGAAATCAAGCAAGCATTGGACAAACCAACGCAACACACGACACAAAAGCCGAAGGAGATTAATAAACATTTCGTTTCAGTTTGTTTCATTCCAGAACACGTGAAAGTTACTTGCGGTAAGAGCATTGTAGGAACACACCGTAGAATCAACTTAAACAAGAGCATCAAAAGAGAAGCCACGGAATTTAAGCAAGCATCGGGCAAAGCAACGCAACACACGACGCATAAATTGAAGGAAATTGATAAGCATTCTGTTTCAGTTTGTTTCATCTCAAAACACGTGAAAACTACTTGCGCCAAGAGCATCTTTGGAACACACCGTAGAATCAACTGGAACAAGTGCTTCAAAAGTAAAACCACGGAAAATAAGCCAGCATTGGACAAAGGAGCACAACACAAAACGAAACAGCCGAAAGAAAGTGACATACATCCTTGGAATCTTAAAAGGGGCACGCAACGCCCTGAAAGCGGAAGTAACGGCAAAATTGTAATTACAACTTCCATTAAGAAAGGGAGAAACTACTTGTGCACATCCGAAAACACAAACAGCAAAATTAGGAAGGGGGAGACATTGAATTTGTGTGAAGAACAGCTGTTGAGTCCTGAAAAACCTGTTGTTGCTAGAGGAATTAAGAGGGCGGAAGTTAGCGGGCTGTCACAGGTCTTCCTTGAGCAGGTGAAGCTCTCGGCCGAAGGGCTAAGAGGATTGGGATTCGAGGAAGGGCCGGAAGGGAAGATCAACAAGTACCTTGCGGCTCTTGGGGCGAGGGGTGAGCTCAAATCCCACACCATAAGAGGAATCTTTGTCATTTTAGAATCACCGTTGAGCATTAGGAGAAACTTGCTGACCGCAGTAAGGCATAAGGAAAGTAACATCACTTTTCAAAGAAACAAAGAACCCCCCGCTTACATTGGGAAAAAGGGAAAGGGGGAAGCAGGATCTAACATCAATGAGCAACACATGCTGTTGACGGTCTCCTTCTTCCTCGAGTCCGACACCCTTCACCAGGCTTGGGAATACCAGGTCCCGAACTACAAGATCCGGACGGGGAGGGTGCCTGGCCAGGTAAAGACAAATTCCCTTCCCCCAATACCCGCCTTCCCCAAAAACAACACAATACACAAACACTTCATCTATTTTGAAACAAAAACACATACTGCCCCTCACTGCCCCTCACT